>JAJQOW010001255.1:0-56727 GCA_037975125.1 Latrodectus hesperus | reverse complement strand
GTGCCATTATACAAAATTATGATTTTTAATGAAATATTAGAAATAATAGATGCTTTCTGACAGTAAAATTTTTCAGAGATTTTATTTTTGAGTGTTTTATTAAAAATATAATTTATCACAGCAATCAAAAATTAAAACAATAATTATTTAAAAAATTAACAATTCGAAAATTAATTTACTTTCACATATTAAGTAATGTAAACAATTAATATTTGTTTTCTTTTTCCAGATTTATCAGAGAAAAATTTTGAAGGTGTTTTAAACAAATTTTTTCAACAAAATTTATTATATAAGGAGTTAAATATTTTATACACATATAAGTTTTATCCATATTCATTAATTCTATTTCGATTATTTTAATATATTTATTATTTTTATAGCCATTTTACTTTATTTACAAGTTATTCACAGGCTGACTGTTATTAGTCACATTCAAATTTTGCAAACTGTCCATTATCCATCTTCACAAATCATTGTATAGAAAGCAGTAAAATGATGTCCTTTTAATAGTTTTATCGTTAAAAGCTCTCGTTTAAACATTTCTGATAAATATAAAAGAGTGAATAAATATTCAATATCCCAATTTGTCAAATGATGCAACATGATTACATTTAGTCTAATATATATCAACCAAATCGATGCACGCCCTTGAGAAAATCAAAGTCAAGTAGAAATATAAGCTCCTATTTATACACCATCCATTGGACTGCAATATTCAGATTGGTAGTTCCGTCAAGCGGAACCCACAAGAGAAAGTTCTCCATCTGTTTTCCAATAACTGTGCAATCTAAAGAGAAAGTGACATCAATCACGTATGGTCCGCCCAGAGTAAGCTTAGCAACCACGATAGTGTTTCTAAATTGGCGATATGTATCCTTCATTTGTTTAGTAATTATTCAAGAAAGATATCGCCTCTCCTAGTTATAGAAGCTACGATGCACATGAGTAATTCGATGAAGATTTAAGTTGATATTATTATGAAGCACTAAAGAGATTAGTACTAATATGTGGAGGACAGGACAGTGCATTATTTATTATATTTAGGATACCATTATCTTACATGGGTAGTGAGATGAAATACATAATTATTTCGAAAAGTTTTCAATTTATTGCGCTATTTTCTCTCTCATCGTACTTATGAGGAAGTAATTTTACCTTTCCTGTGATATGCTACTCATTTGGTTCATCTGGCAAAGGAAGGAAATTCAAATTAACCTAGTTTCAAAACAAATTATAGCTTCGTGTTAATGATGGAAAATGTAATATATTTCATATAATATACTAGTTTACTTCTCATAAAACTCAATAAACAATCGTGATTTTGAATTTTATTTATGTTTATATTTTTATTTTATACATAATTTTTGTTAGTATGGAAATTATTACTAGAATAATTGTGAAGCTTTAATATTTTGGTGTGCTTATCTTAAGCATATAGTGTAATATAAAGAAAATAAATGAAATTTATTTGCTAAGTCAAGCTTCGCTCTTTATATTTTAATACTTTTGTGTTAACTATAGCTACATTTATCAATTTATGTTTCATAAATTCATGCATTGGCTCTTTGTTTAATGATTTTAAATATCATTTAATTTATTTATTCTTCCAATAAACTTGTCCAATAACCTGTCCTAATTAAATGCTTCATTATTTTGTTAAAGGTTTTTGGTAGTTATGCTATCCACATAGAATAATGTATTTGTAGTTCATTCGATTCAATCATTTTAAAAGCTATTTTTAATTATTCGTGGATCTCAAGATGGTTTTAAAAAATATTTTGGTTTTTGAATCAGAAAAATTTATTTTCTTGTATATTTTGTGACGCAGTTTTGCAGGGCAATGATGAAATAAGTGCAATAATGAAAAAAATACTTCATATTCATTGTTCTGCTAATGAACATGTTCGACTTAATAAGAATGTTATGCTTGTTAAGTTTAAATTTTGAAGAAGTATTTTTAAATATTTTTTTTTAAAATTGTTAACTGAAATTTAGCAATATTTGAATGTAAGTAACATTGTGAGGTATAGTTGTGTACAATATGATTTTAATTATATTTTTATAACAACGTAATGATTTTAATGATTATTTTAAAAATATTTTTGAATATTTTCTAACGCATGTCATGATCAATATACGACTTTTCACTGAATTCTTTGATAGAAGGCAATTCTGCAAAAAATACTGAACATTTATTAATTTTGACACAGAAGCCGTATAGTCCAGTAGGCTAAATTTTCAATTTTTTGACGATGAATAAATGTTACCAAGATCATGTATTGTGACGTGCATGATGACGTAAATACTAGGGTTGCCAAAATATAATTTTCTGCGTATATATAATTCCAAAAGGTCTCCATATACATTACGTAAAAAAATCAAGTTGTCACATACATAAGAAAATCCATCAAAAAATCACCAAACTTAGAATTTGTCTTCTTGGATTATGCGGCATTTGTGTCTTTAGTTTTTCAATTTATTGTAAATATTTACAATGGAAAGCGATATAGTATTAAATATTTATTAGCTAAATTAACCAAAATGTGTGTAACACATAAAAATTAGACATTTTTTTAGATTGTTATTTACAATTAGAGATTTCTGTATTTTTTGCTAAAAATCAAACAATTTTAAAGAATAAGCTTTGTATTGCACTGAATTGGTTACATCCAAAACTGCTGGTGATGTTTGTTGAGAAAACCAAGTGAATGTGCTTCAAACGGAAAATTTTTGCTACTAAGTAAGGACACTCATAACGTATAATTAAATAATTATTGTGAGTATTCTTCACACCAAATTATATTGTTGTTACTTATGCCTGGGTTCAGCTAAGCCAAGCTAGGACTATGAATCTATTCACTCTCAAAAAGCCCAAATCCATGATTGGGTTTCTATATAGATCTAGTCTTAAAAGACCTAAATAGTCTAAAATATGATCTGGATATGAAAATATGATGAAATTTATTATATTAGACAAGTTATCAAAGCGATGTATATTTCAATTATGTATGTGTGTTACGTTTTTAGTATTAAGCGTTGCTCTAACTATTTACATATGCACAATTTAAAATGTTTTTCTCTCATATTTGATCTAAAGAAATGATATAATCAGATGAACTAATTACACTTTGGAATTAAGAATATTGCCAAATAATGATGCTTAAATAAAATGACCTCTCAGTATTGTATGTAACAGATTTTTTTAAGAAAGTATATTAAATGCCCAATTGCAATTTGCTCAACGAGCATTTAAGCTTATACTAAATAATTAGTTATTCTTAAAGTTTATAGTTCAGTTTTTAAATTACAGAAAAATTTTCTTATAAAATTTTATTTATTTTACAAAAAATATCATATCTTAAAAAATAGTAAGTAAAATGATAAGTAATCCCAGAGATTTCTCGCACATGAATGACTATAAATAAAAAAGTAAGTTTTTTAAAAATAATTTATTTAATTTTACCATCACTTGAAAATGTTCTCATTATGCTCTGAAAATATACCGGGGAAATATTTCAAAATAAGTGAAAAACATTTTATTCTATAATGACAATATTGTTGATTTTGAAGTATTTTAAATGCTAACAATTAATGATCCACACGTTAAACCATAGTAAAGACTAATCATGGCAAAAATGTAAGCAAAACCTATAAGAAATACTTATGTTAACAACAATCAACATCACATATTATCAGATTATTTGTACGTTGGAGACTTCGTTTAGCAATATTTTATGGAAAATTATTGAAGCAAAACAAAAATAAATTGGAATATTATTGAAGCAAAACAAAAATAAATTGTGAAAGTGTCTGTTTATATAGTTTATCTGTACATTTATCTGTACATCTGTACATTTTTACTGAAAATTGCAATTTTAAAAACTATCATGTAAATTCTACAATTTGTTTACTGGAGTTTTAAAAATCTTCTCACTTTTATTTATTTCAAAAATAATATTTCTTATTACGAGTATGATTCAATAAATTAAATTTTAATTGTGTATGATAACCACATTTCGCATATTTTGTATATATCTATAGTTGCTAAAATTTATTATTTAAATGAAACTTAGAGATAAAAATATTTCATTTATTTTATTGAAGGTATCTCCTTGGGCTCTCAGAAGAAGATGTGCCACCTAAAACTTCAAAAACATATTTATCAAAGATCTGGAAACGGCTGAAACATGAGAAAGAAACGTACTCCATTACGTTCAGCAAAAATGGCAGCTTTAAAAAGAGCCAGCGAAAGACGTGCCAAGTCTTGTTTCCTTGTCGTTATTTTCTTCGCCGTTTTCGCCTGCATGATAGTGACAGAAGTATTCTATGTTGAAGATGAGCGATGGCGAGATGAGAAATTCTACTCCATGTTCAGTTTCGGTGATGAATCATCATCTTTGTCTGATCGGTATGCTATAATGGATCCCATTCCGGCTAGAGTAGCGCGGGAATTGGCGAGAGTCAAAGACGAAGATATGTCTTCCGGTAACGACAGCAAGAAATACCAACCCAGTCTTCCCGACTTAAGTACAGCTAGCAAAGACTTCTGGCAAAGGGTATCCAACACAAAAGATAAATTTTTCGTATATTCTGCTTATTATGACGACAGAAGAACGAAATGGATTCGAGTAATTGCTGCAGCAAGGACTCGTTTAGCTGACAAAGTGATCTGCCAGTTTTCATATAAAGATGGCGGAAACTCATTTGCTGTGACCGGCATCAATCGTCTCATCAGAGAAAATTGGAATTTAAAATATAGCGCTTATTTCATTCTTTGTCCTCTGAAACAGGCAAATATCCCTGTTCCTAGCCATGTATCCATTGTTAAGCAAGGGGATACGACAATCGGGAATAAGGTAATCGTTCATAATAACCGAAAAACTTTCAAGAAAGCTGAAGGCATGGCAGTGTGCATAAAACCATTGCATTATGAATATAATAAAGTGAAAAATTTGATTGAGTTTATTGAACTAAATCGTATTCTTGGTGTGAATCATTTTGTATTGTATAATCATACAATAGGAGTTGAAGTTGGTTGTATTTTGAAAAAATATGTTGTAGAAGGTATTGTTACCGTGCTTCCTTGGCAGCTTGACATCGTTTCTCAAAAGGAGATACGAACTGAGGGCTTATTTGCTGCCCTGAATGACTGTTTGTACAGAACAATGTATCGTTTTCGCTATGTTCTAATGATTGATTTAGATGAGTATATTATTCCGCACAAAAACAACACCTTAAATGTAATGTTAGAGCATCTTATAAGGAAGAACCCTGAGAGAACTGGTGCGTTCTCATTTCAAAATGCTTTCTTTTACCTTCAATGGCCCAATGATACATCTTCCTTGAGTTTGCCTTATAAGTTATTGACTCTTCAAAAGACTATAAGAAAATCTAAGTTCCATGCCCATAAACAACGTTCCAAATGCATCGTGCTGCCAGAACGTGTGGTAGAAATGGGTAATCATTTTGTTTGGGAATTCATAACTGGGAAGACTATGATGAATATCCCTCCAGATATGGGATTCCTGCACCATTACAGGGTTTGTGAGTTTGGGGGTAACGATTGTATTAACACCACCCACGTCACTGACCGTAGGGTGTACACATGGAAAGATGCACTTATAGATTCAGTAGCTTTGCGTATGAGATTATTGCAACCAGTATGCCAAAATATTCTTCCTTTCCTCATAGAATGATGCAAAAAAGTATAAAGAGCAATTTAATTTAAAAAAAAGATATCTATTCTTCTGCGTGAAGAATGTAGCTGCAACAGCTGTGAGATTAGGAAAATATCTACAAGAAACTATGTTTTAAGTGATAATTGATGGATGTACTTGAGTGAAGAAAATACTGCAATAATTGCTACAAAAAAAGTAAGAAGACTTATCAACTATATTCGGGATGTTCAATCCATAATAGATTCATGCTATGGAGTAATTTTGCTGTTAATATAGTAAATGTCCTCACTGTTCATATTCTGCAAATGCTTTATGGGAAAAGAAATTACATAATGGCAAGTTGAAATTATAATTTCCCTATAAATATGTAAAAAAATCCAACTTTTTAACACAAGATAAACTGATAAACCAAATAAGTGTAACATTACACCATGATCTTTGAACGTTTATTGCATCTTTTCTAATTGAAGCGTTGATTAAAACTTTGGAACTTAAAATCTTGTATTTCATTCACATTTATTTCTACAATTTCGAGAAATAGTCTTGCCATCGCAAACCACAGTCTGTTCTATATTAGAGAACGAAAGTACTCTCACTTTAATTGTATAAGGTGGTTATGTATATAAATATCTCAATATCTATGTAAAAATTCATCACTTTTTGCCATTTTGTAAGAATACATTATTAATGTACTTATTCTAGTCACTAAAATTTTTTTGCGGAAGTGAGTTAGAAAATATGTGATGAAGTTGATTATCTTTCGTCTGTTTCCTTAATCATGTAGCAAAATTTGCTTTTTGTAGTCAAAAATAAATTATCTTTTTCTAAATTTTTGTAAATATTATTTATGTTCAAAGTACATTGAAATTATTCCTAATCATAGATTTTATTCATAATAAAAACAAGTATAGTTATAATAATAACACAAGTAATTGAATACACAATCTGGGAACATTTGTAAATATTTCTTATGTGCATTGTCATTATTACTCAGCAATACAATAAGCAACATAATTAACCGTATTATATATTTGATTAATCCAAAATAATCAATAGTTTAATAAATCTCTCCAGCTTTTTAAGGCTTATATTAGAAGCTGCTTGTGATATGTATCATTGTGATTCAAAAATATTAACTTAGTATTGAAATTTCAAATTAATTACCAAGTTTAATTTCATATTTTTAAAGAAATAGCTATTTTAAAATTTATACTATAAAAATATAAATTTAGCATTGAATTTGACATAAATTTTGAATTTTACACTCACACAATAGGCTCAATTAAAATATCCTGAATACATATAAACAAACTCATAAATCATGTTCCATTAATGATAATGAATATCTTGTATTATTCGATAAAGCTACATTAGTGTTATTTTCATTTAGGAAATTGACATTATAATGACGAATATGATACATTACACTCAATAAATATTGTTCCACACACAAGTTTAAGACAAAGGAAATGACATATTTTGCATTTATAATTTTTCAATTAAATTTTGCAGTATGTGAATTATAATATGATATTAAACAAGATAGTATTCAAAAGGTGTCAGTTATCAATAAACAACCTGCTCTAAAAAAAAGACAAAGCTAATTGATGTCAATTCAAAAAAACATTAAGTAATAAAGTTTCAACTGAAATCAAAATAAAAATCAAATTAATTCAATCAAAAAAATTTATTTTTAAATGATTATAAAACGAATATACTTTTTTGGATTGTAACAAAATTTTTTTGCGATGTTAAATCAAAATGTTCAAAGTGAAAAGTTCTTTGATGCTAAATTGACTCATAATTTGGTAAAAATGACTAAAACAAAATAAATAAAAAAACACTTTGTTTCATTTGAAATTAAAATATTTAAATAACATTAATTTATTTCAAATACTTAAACTAATAAATAATTATATATAAATTTTAATATTAATTTTTAATATAATTAAATATTTATTTGACATTTCAAGGAAAATGAACTAGAAAATTATAAATAAAACACTTTGATTTTATTCAGTATGAGATGTCAATTGAAATTTATGTATTTTACATTTAAATCTAAAAAATTGCTTTCAGATTACAAAAAATTACAAAAAATCACAGAAATCCAATTTTAAAACTTTCTATTTTTTAATCCTTTAAATTTTTAATGTATTACTTTAGCGCTTGAAACAATCATTATTTATTTCCAATGGATATAATAACGCATGTATGTGTATGCGTGTGTGTGTGCATCCACATAAATACATTATTTCTACTTTAACACCGTCCAATCAATTTTCTTGTATCTTTCTCTCCTTTAGTAATAAAAATATCATCTTTTTTAAACTAAGTTATTTAATAATATGCATAGGAATATAAGTAAAAACAATTGGCACAGTTTTCAAAATACTGTAATATTAAGTTGGTTATGAAAAAGGCCTTTGTTGAACATTTACCTTATGTAACGAAATTCTCCTAATTGGGCATTAAACTGCTGAATATTTAATATTTGGAATTCTCCATGGATGCATTGCACATAACTTTTAAAAATGTAATACATGTAAAAATTCTTTCAAAAGAATATGCATTTGTATAATCCTTTGAATGAATTTTTTATATCTTATAAATAATACTGTTTTATTTTCTTATTTATTTCCATTGAGCATTTCTTAAAAGTTAGATTGATGACCGAGAAGAAATAGCAATTTATTTTGATTTACATATCTATAAGCTCATATAAAACTTGAGCAATAATTTTTGCTTATATGATATAATCCCAGTTTTTAATTTTATTATGATGAAAATATAATACTTTATTGTTAAAATGTAACTAAACTAAAAAATCTTATCTTCTTTAATTTCTTAATTTATTTGAAGACTGGAAGCAAAACTATCGAAAAAAATAAATGTGTATAATGAAGTTAATAATTTCATTAAATGATTTTTTCATCGAAAATATGCTCATTTATTAAAATATGTCAAATGAAATTGATAAGCTAGAATTCACAAAAATTACTGCACGGTATATTGATCTGAAATGTGAGAAAACTTAGCTCTCAAATTTTGCATACGATTTAAATGAGAATGTAAAATAGTTTTCATTTAATAAAGTTTCATATTACTTTTTGAAAGAGAAAAATTTTTGTTTTCTTTATTTTTAGCTTATTTATTGTTAAAACATTTAGTTTTAAAAAAATCTATTACATTTTAAAATTATAAAATTTTTATTAAATTCAAAGATGTATAAAATCAAGTTAATTACAATCAATATTTTTACCACTTATGCTACTATAATCTTTATTGAATTTGTAATGTGGTCATAATTTCTGCTTTAAAAAGGAGTATATTTTGTAAAGCAAACAATTTCACATTTGCAGACTATCATTCAAAAGTTTAGAAAACGCTGAAAAAACCTTTACCTTTTAATTTTCATCAAACTTTTTCAAACGAGGGACTTATGCGCAACTCTGCTTTTCTCTTATATAATAATATACGAATAAAGCCTTACACCTCTGGTTTTAGTAGTTCATTATAAAACAAGTAAACATAACGTAATTTATATCAAAATATAATGTAAATTAAAGTTAATTATCATTTTCACTTAAAGTATTTTAATTGTATCTTTTAAAAACATGTAAACAATATATTGAAGAGTTTCAGTTTTACTAATATGTGCTACTACTTAATAATTTGTTAACAAGGATATTAATAATTTTCGTGCGAAATTTCAATAAAAAGAAGATACTTATTTTTTATTAAAATTTTGTACGAAAATTATTTACTTATTTTGTATTTTGGCATAAATTATTATAAATATGATTTATACTGAAAAAATAAATAAAAACCAATAAGCAATCCAAATGAAATTACTTAATCAACTATCAAAAAATTAATAACTATTATAAATTGATAACTTATATAGTTTTGTTTGTTCAGATACGTTGCTGTTACAGCTATTATTTTGTTTTGGATGAATTATTGCAAAACAGCTAATACTTATTTCACTCTCACAACTTTTGTACTCTCCAACTAAATGAGTTCAGATAACGAGTCCTCATATTTTTTACTTAATTCACAGCCTAGCAGGAAAAATAGAATACGGCATTGTATACTTGGAAAAACAAAAGCTGAAAGACAGAGTCTACTTCGGAATGGTAATTATGACAAATGTTTCTATAAATTTCCAATCAAACATTACAAATATGCTTTTCAGAAGTTTTGTGAAATGATGACTTACGTTATCACAGACCATATCTTTGCTAGAAAAAATATAAATTTTGACTTATATTTTACTTTAATCATAATAAGCATAGACTTATTTATCATTACAATGAAAACTTACATTTACATCAGACATCAATAACTCGTAACAGGAAAAAATCATTATATCAAGGTCATTAGAATCACAAAAACATTTTTGAATAATTGTTGTTAAATATGCAGCATTTACACAAGGTATTTTGTTTTTAGCAATCATCATATACATTATTTTTTTTTTATTTTCTCCCTACGATTTTTAAGCAAGATTTTATGAATTGCTTATTTGAAGATATGCAGCACTTCAATACATGGCCATGTTATGCTTCTAGGTCAATGCATAGGTAACCAAACTTTTTGTTTTTGATGCCTGCAATATTTAAAATAAACGATTAGAAATAAATGTTTGTGATAATTTTAGTAATTTGGTAAATTATATTTGTAGCTGAATTTTTCAAAGATAAGCACTTGTAAATACTGTTGCCTGCTCTTCAGTGAAATAAAATGATATAAAAATAACTAGAATGTTAACATAGAAATTATCTGCTTTAAAAATATATTTAAAACTTGCATTTCTTTTCCGGTACAATTTGCTTCCTGAAAAGAACAGATTATGTAATTCCATTCTTTCTTGGGAAAGGGAGAAAGAACATTTATACGTGTAAAACATCTGCTTTTCTAAGTCAAGGATAATTTTCAATTTCTAATTTCATTTATACTTGTATCGTTTTTAATCGACTAAACGTCGTCACTTGGTCAAATTTTATAGTATTCCTAGCAATTCTGGTTACAATTGCAGTTTTCTTTTTTGCATTTCATTAATCATTTTTGTTCTTATAGCCTAATTGAATAGTTTCTTCCCCTTAAGCGTGTGTAAGATTATTTTGTATTTTATT
Source organism: Latrodectus hesperus (assembly GCA_037975125.1). Classification (NCBI taxonomy): domain Eukaryota; kingdom Metazoa; phylum Arthropoda; class Arachnida; order Araneae; family Theridiidae; genus Latrodectus; species Latrodectus hesperus. The sequence goes on along the minus strand of JAJQOW010001255.1, from coordinate 45,911 downwards.
TTAATACTTAGAATTTTATGGGCATCAGATGCTATTTTAAAATGCATTTAAAATTTTCACTTTTATTTTATAAAAACTTGATTGGTAAATGATTGTTTGGTGAAAAAAGGAAACTTTGCCTTTTAAAAAGAAATGTATTTCAAATTTTTTTTATTTTTTATAACAAAGACAAACTTTTATCTTATATTAACATAATTGTTGATATCTTAATAAATGTTTCTGTAATTTAACCGTAAGCGAATAATTTAAATTGCTAAATTATAATAAATGAAACATATGGATTAAAGTACCGTTTTCAACATATCACACCTTGAGTAGTTTTTTTTCCAAATACAGCTATTTTAATTTTCAATAAATATTGATATAACTATATTTTAAGGAAAACCTGCGATAATTTTAATTAAGATATATAAAGAATTGCATCCTAAACGTAGATATAAATTTTTAATAATAAATTCACTTTTATATAAAGTAAAAATTACAACCATTAAAAGTCATTTGCATTTTTATAATGAGATTTCATACACTATTAATTAGATTTTTTAAAGAATAAGTTTGTTGGGGTCTCTGGGAATTTATTGACTATAATTATGGTTTCTTGTGCGTGAATGGTCATATTTTACTTTCACTAAACCAATCTGAATCTTTGCACAGTAATCGACTTAATTTGTTTTTGACCATTTAACATTTTTGTCACAACTCTGTATTTTTTCTCGTTTTTCGGTCCATTACTATGTCAAATAAGGTATACAAACTCAAATTTATGATATTTGTTATCTAAATCTAATTTCTTAAAATTATAGTTCTCAAATCATCTAAAATGCTATTGTTCAGACTTTTTCCATGATATTCATAAAAAATATGTATTAACTCCATTGAACTTTTTAACAAGACAATTAAAATTTAAACTAAAATAATATTCATCTGAATCAAAATTCATTAAATTGGCATAGCACTTTAATGTATTTCCATGTAAACTTTGCATGTAATCGAGAACATTGAATCCCTCTCTGCTAATATCAGTCACACTGTGTTGGCTTGAAGTAACAGATCGATTATTCCCATTCCACAGAATGCATCAATGTAGCGATGTTTCTCTAATGATATTAATGATCATAAATTCAGTACTAATAGAAATGCATTTCATTAAATAAATGTGTATTTAATTTTAATTTTAATTTTAATGTCTTTGTTTTTAATTTTAATGTTTTAAAAATAAAAAATTGTTTAATATAATATATTTTAAATACTTATTTTTTTCCAATAAATATAAGGAATGTTTCTATCATGCATATAAAACTGAGAATAACTATTCAGCTTATTATATATTCATTTTTTTGTTTGTACTTAAGTTGATGAAAATATTCTTAAGAAAATATCAGTCAGCAATACCTTATCAAATATTAAATATTTTCTCGTTGCAAAGTTATTAATCATAGTGTCAAGCAATTTAGTTAATTGATCTTATATGTTTATAAATTTATTAAGGAAATAATTATCATTAAATTCTAGTGACTAAGGAAATGGCTTAACTAGATCTAAAATAGATAAATAGTTTAATGGTTCTATGTAATCTTTTACTAAGTCTTCAATCTAAAGTAAATTTCCGGAAGAAACGTTTTCAATTTCGTGTGCTCAGAGATACACTAAAATAGACAATTAGTTTCGTAGTATGAGATAATTTAAAATTATGTGTACCTCATCTATAAATTGTACACGAATGATTCAATATTTTTTCATAAAATAATTGTGTATTTAAATCAAACCAATTCGTATGAATAAAATAATGTTGCAAACTTAATATATTATTAAGAATAAAGACGTTTTTAAAAGACAACAGCTCACTTCAATTCTTAATCCATAGAGTAAAGCTAGTATTAGCAAGGTCATATATCCCATTATAGAGCTTAAAAAACTTTTATGTACATATAATTCTGTGCTTATATTTAGCTTAGTTTTATAATCTATTTATTTTGAATGTATTTTTTTTTCTATTTTTCTGATTAGAATTATATTAACAAAAATATTAAGATTTAGCTGATAAGAAAGATGACACACACATATTGTCTTACTGTTCAAGAAAACATTTATCGATGTTTATGATAAAGCCTATTTTTCAATTACTTTCAATACTTTTGATTTTCTTAAACTCTGTTCTCAACAAAATAAATTATTTGTTACTTATATAAATTAAGTAGACGTGAAAAATAGATGTTTGATTTTTATTTCAAATGATATTTATTCATTAATACAAAACATTAAGTGCTTTTCTGCCTCTTATTTTTTTATTAACATAGATTTCATTTTTACCCAACTTTTAAGTAAATTTAGCACTCCATAAGTTGTTTTACAATGTCTTTCATTTTGTTTATCGATTGCTTTAATAATGGATTTTCTGTTTAAATAATTAAATATAATTTTTATACTAATATTGTAAGCATTTGATGAAGGATTTTCCTTTCATTTACTATTCTTTGAAAAAACTATTATTCTTATTTAAAATATTTCTATTAAGTAATATTCTGCACATTTTCTTAATATCATTTTATTAAACATAAGTTTTTGGTATTTTGAAGCTTTTTTATACATTAATATTGAGTTTGTGAAATCATCTCAAATTTAAAAGATCATCTTAAATTTAAATAATGAGCAGATTTTACAAATGGAATGTTTTTATGGTGATTTTTTAATATGTCTTTCCTATTATTATAAAATCTATTTTGCAATTTTCATTTTAAAAACATGTAATAATATTTAAAATCAAAGTAAATTAACTAACGATTTTTATATTTAGAATTAAAAATAATTAATTTTATAATTCAAAATAAATAATTTTATGCTACCGTTTTTTAATCAGTATTTTAAACCATATTTTAAGCAGTATTATCTTGAGAATTACAAATATGCTCATAATATTCGGAAAAATAATGAATATTGATTACCAATGCAGGTTTGTTTGATAATTTATACCTTTTAAAATCAAAGAGCTTACGGACCACAAAGCAAGTGGATATAACTAAATTTTGTTCTTTTATTTCTAGATAAGCTTATTCATTAAGTATATTCTATTCATCGTAATATATTTATATAAAAAAATAATATAACTTTCATCCCTCCTGTAACCATTTTATTTTAAATAATTGCGTCTAATATATAGCCAAAATTATAAAATATTCATTACTTAAAGCCTTATCGGATATTTTGTTATATCTTTTAAAAACGTTTTATAAATTAAAGCATAGATGGTGCACAAACTATTTTATTAATTTAAATTTCTTTTGCTATAACTTTATAAATAAATAATTAAAATCTCTCTCTTCTCTTCAACAATTCTCCTTTATTAATAGTTTCTTAATATATTTTTATAAAGAGAATATATAAATAATATTAATTATGTATGATTTTCTATAACTATATTTTTCTTAATAATTAATCCTCACTAGAAAAGACTTTGCTGTTTGTAGTTTATTTCAATTTCAATTTTAAAATTAATTTCTTCGTTTAAACAATTGAGATAATTATTCATTTTAGTCACAAAAATAGAAAATCAAAATTTAAATGCATTCATCGCCCAGAAAACTTTGCTCTTGGGAAAAGAAAATTGGATGTCGATTCGAAAATTATATGTGAATTTTAATTAATACAATGCAGTTGTTTTAACTATAAAATGATAAATATTTAATATAAATTATTTTTAGAAATGTTATGTGTCATAAAAATTTTAACTATTACACTTAAAATGAATTAAAGAGCTATTCTTAAGAAATTTATATTGTTGTAATAATTAATATTGTAGGTAAATTTGCTTTCTCAGACTGCAACTCTTGTGGTACAGACGTAAAGCATTTAATTGCTAACATATATTTGCTCTTTACCAATTTTTGTAATGAGTTGTCTTTTTTAAATTTCAGAATCATAAAGAAGTCTAAATTTAAAAATAATAATATTCGAAATATCCTATGAAATGTAAACAAATTTTATCCATAAATCCTTCATTCAATGAAGAATTCAAATGAATACATTGTAAAATATTGGTTAACTTAAATTGATTCTTTGATTAAAATCAGGGTTGTTTTGATTGATTGGAATTAGCCTCTCTATTTAAATATCAAAAAGTCATTCTCTGCGTAATATATCTGCTCTTTAAAATATTTTTAAAAATCCTAAAATATGTCAATACTATGCTCTAAAAAATTAAAAACATATAAGACATCACTACTATAAACCAATGAATATTTTTTTCATTCTTGCATGCATTCATGAAAAACTCATGTCAAACTGTAAACTTTCTCATAAACTGTTTCCTATAATATCTATGCTACTTTTCAATCTAGATATATATGTATATGTATATATATATATATATATATATATATATATATATATATATATATATATATATATATATATATATATATATATATATATATATATATATATATATATATATATATATATATATATATATATATATATATATATATATATATATATATATATATATATATATATACATATATATATATATATATATATATATATATATATATATATATATATATATATATATATATATATATATATATATATATATATATATATATATATATATATATATATATATATATATATATATATATATATATATACATATATATATATATATATATATATATATATATATATATATATATATATATATATATATATATATATATATATATATATATATATATATATATATATATATATATATATATATATATATATATATATATATATATATATATATATATATATATACATAATTTAATACAATTATGTGACAATGATGCAATTAAAACGCAACATTTGAAACTAGTCTATATTTCCTTTCTTTCACTATCCATGAACTATATTTATTATTTTCGTTCTTTACCGTAATCATAGATTCTGTGAATTGATTAAATATTTAATATAAATGACTTACAACAATCTAAATTTAATTCCTTTATTAGTGGATGTTTTATCTAATCATATTTGCAGATAATGTGGCATTTAGACATATAAAAAACTAAGTGATTTTGTGAAGCCAAAATTTCTACTGCAGAATATATTTAAAAACAGAAATTTCACATTGAAAATTTTTTTACTATTTGGATGGAAGTGTAATAATTTTGAAGTGAAAATTTTAAACTATTACTCTTATATAAACAATATATTAACATCTTAAAATAAATATAAATCATAGTAATTTATTTATTTATACGGAGAAATAACCGTAAAATAAATATTTATCAACAAATATTCCATTATTTTCATTAAAGAATGGCGGGCGCTGCGTAACTAACCCTTCATTATAACAAAGAAGGAAAGCACTACTCATTTATCGATAGCCGGTGGGCACATGTGAACCAAGTCTCGGAAGCGAGTAGCATAACCCACGCCATACCGCCAAAAACCTATTTATAGGGTAGGCCACATTCACACATCATCGAAGAAGAAGGTACAGAGAAACACAGACAGAAAGAAATATCCCTTCCCGAACGGGGCTTCGAACCCGGGGCCAACAGCCTAGGAGTCAGGAACGCTTACCACTCAGCCATCGGCAGGCAATAAAAGTTCCCAAGAAATATAATTTTTTATAATAATTTTGTATCCGCATGATTTTTAAATATAAAAACGGTAAATTGAAATTAAATTTTTTTTTTAGAATAATGAAATGTTTCTATGATTAACTACAAAATATTTTTTTTAATTTTTAATGAGAATATATAACCTTTTGGACCATACTTATGAAAATTAAAAAAAATGTGTACTTTCTTCACAGTTCACAGTATGAAATAATATAAAAGTAAGTCCATGTTAAGGGGGAGTGAATGTTTAGTACATTTAATGTTAGATGTAATAAAAATAAGCTTGCTTTCATGAGTTTCAACAATGATATGTTGAGTCAGACAAAAATATAAATAAAAAAAGTATTAAAATGTATTAACAAATTAAGTAAAATATTATTAGTTTTGTGTTTATAATTATCTGATGTGTAATGGGTTCTAAGTTTAAAAATTAGTTACTAAATTTAATTTGGTTTCCTAGATGAATCTCCTCACAATGGCATTCAATTGAAGTCACGATAATTTGAGATGATCAGATGCTTGAATTGAATGTTATTAAAACCAATGAAATTTGTATTGCTTAAATTCTGTGGATATATATATATCATAAAATACATTTTCAGGTAAAATATGTCACTTGTAGTATTGCTCTACTGAATGAAGCAAATAGTAAAAGAGCTTATGTAACAGAGGAACATATTAACATTTTGTTAAAATTTAGTTCCATCATTTGAAAATTTATATTGAACTCAAGCAAAATACATAAAAGTTGTGAAATACAATTGATTCGGAATATCAGATACAAATTATTATCCAGAATATTATCAAAACTGCTAATAAAGACTATAATTTACTATCGTTTTACCTTTACTACTTTGATTATTAATGTTGTACGAGAATAAGTGTTTGATAATCTCTTGGATTATCATTTTTTGGAATATAATGTGTTTGCAATAAATAACTTCTGACGAATATATGCTCTAAAATATAGAAAATAAATTGAAAAATAAGGTTTCATATATGATCATTACAATTGAAATTGAAGAATAAAGTTTCATATATGATCATTACAATAATAATGCTTGGCAAAAAGGTTTTCAAGTCATTTTATCCTATGGTTAATAATTTTATTTCAAAAAAAGTGAAACTTAACTTATAAAATCAAATAATTACAAAAGTTTTCTAATTTGATAGATCATGAAAAAATATAAATGCCTTAACAATTATTAGTTGTCCTTAAAGTGATTATTCAAACATTGCTAAAATCTATTGAGATGATTTCCAAGAAGTATCAGAGAATTTCTTAATCATATAATTTATAATTTTTCAGTAATTTATTATATTTTAAAGATTAGGCTATCTCTGAAGTAACAAAAATTGGCAACCAAATTCAGAAAAAAAGCAGACAATATATATCGACCATTGAATACACTTTTATAAAGAAAATTAATGTTTGGAATTAATTACACTGTAAATTCAATCAGTTCAAGCTTACACAGTCATTGCTCATATTTGAGAGAGAGGCTGAAAAAAAATCTGAATTTAAAGTATTCTTCAAATTTGCTGTTGTATCTTAAAACCGAAAAAATAATTTAGTCTATTGTTATTATTTCTCTTACAAACTATTTGGCATATCTTTAATAAAAGATAAAATAATAATTATGGTTAAGTTACAGTATCAAAATTTTTTTGATAAAATTGGACAAAGAAAAATGTATTTTTTGCCATATAAGGGATTTGAAGGGGCCATCAATATATTATAAGTCGATCGTTTTGTAGCCTTTGAGTACATTTTGAGTAATATTGTTGTTATTAATTTCGAGATTATCTAGTAGAGCTAGATAATCCAAATTAATCCAGAGAGCTATATAATGTAGAGCTATATAATGTAAAAAGTATTGGGACATGAACAGCCCCAACTGATTGGAAAGTCTAGGAAACCAAATGGAGAAATCATGAGTAGTAATTGTTTAGCTATTTATTAGCTACTGAAAGCAAGAAATTGTTTTTACCAATCATTTATTGTATCACCAAATTATGTTTGTAAATTTATCTGCTGCCCCTTTTTGAAATATGTAATGATCACAAAAGACATTATTAAAATAATTTTAAATGTGTGTTTAGATTATCAGCTTAAGAAACTATTTAAGCTATTTTTCTAGTTTCAATAAACTTATAAATAAATGAATAAAAGTAAATTATACGATATTTTTAAAATTCTAATGAAAATATTAGATTTTTTCAAAATGCTCGCATCGATGTTACAGCTTTTGTAGATATATATCATCACAAAAATTTCTATAGAATATTATTAGAGATATACGAAGGAAAATTTAAATTTTAGTCAGTTGTATCTAAAATGCATCTTCTATCAATATACGATGGAAATTATGTATCAATATTTTTCTTGATAGTTCAGAAATTTTTTCTGCAAATGTTTAGTTAAAGTTTTTTTTATTATTTTTTAAATGACTATTTTTTATTTATTGAGAAAATATTTATAAATTCATTTTGACATATTCTCATTATTCTTGCTTCAAACAAAATATAACTTCTTAAAAATTAAAGATATTTTGACATTTTAAAAGATGCGGGTTAATTTAGGAAACATGTACGTGGAATTTGAAAAATGATAGAAAAAAAATCTCTTGTAATTTTTTAGCAAGTCATGTGATTTGTACTGCAATTATGTTTACTGTTTAGTGTTTTATAACTCATTTAGGGATGACAAATAAAATGCTTCACATACGCAATAACACACTACAGAGTTTTGCTTCAACACAATAAAATGAATAGTACAGGTTTAATCAAAAAATTATTTCAAAGCTCCATATATAGGTATACATTTCCTTTTTTGTTTAAATTTTAATATGAACATGTTCTTTATTACATTATAAAAATACATTTATTTAATTTGCAATCTATTTTACTTTCAATACTTCCTAGAAATCTGTCATACAATTATAATATAAAATCAATTTTAATTTAATACAACTGATGTTTATTTTTACAACAAACATATCGTTTTATTCAATAATTTAATCAAGCAACATAAGAAATTATTTCATCAATTATATTTGTTTGACAGATTTTTACAGAATAATGACTTACATTTCTTACTTTTAATTCTATTTATCCCGATTTCATTTTAGAAAATTAAAGAGCCAAACTAATCATTAGCTTTAATCGAGAAACCTCTTTCTGGTGAATTTGTCCTCAACATGTTTGGAGGACATAATCAATCACGTGGGTTAATTTGAAGAAAAGATCTATTACTCATTCATTAATCTGCAACCGTGTCCAAAGCGACTTGTCGCCAAAAATTTATTAATCACGTAATTCTTATTACAAATTTTATACATTTTATAAATATCGGGTAAGTATTACTGAAATTTTATATTTCTAAAATAGGAGAAATTTTGTTTCTAGCAACATCAAATGATTATTTAAAATAGGTCTTACTGAATATCAATTGAAATATAAATTTTGATTTCTTTTCAGTTCCTTCACTTAAATTTTTAAATGTAAATTAATAAAAATAAATGTGTATATTTAAACAGTAAAACTAAGTCATTACCTATTTTAAAATAAATTGCTTGAATATATCAAAATATTGAGGTCAGAAACTTATTATTCTGTATATATATATATATATATATATATATATATATATATATATATATATATATATATATATATATATATATATATATATATATATATATATATATATATATATATATATATATATATATATATATATATTATTTGCTTTTACAAAAATTGAAAATTTAAAGTAATAATGATCAATTTATGATACTTCAATATTACGATATTTTGCTATTAATCTGTACATTTATTATATTTAATTTCTATTTATCTGCTCACACATGTAATGATAGTTTTTTCTTATTTAGTCAGTTTCACTGAGAATAGGCTCACCATGAGCAAACTAAACACTCTTTATAAAATGCGATTATTACTATTCTAACTTTTTCCAAACCTTTTTTAATATTTTCCTTATAGCCACTATTTTCAACTTAAATTTTAGAGAGAAATTATAGTTGTTATCCTATCCATGGTTACAATGCTGTGTTATCTGATGAATGGTTTGCATTCTTGACTCTGTGTGTGGTTTAATATTTCAAGTAATCGTAAACCCACTTAAACTTTGATGTTTACATTGTTTGAGTAACTATAAGTGTTTACAGATTGTTGTCTGATTAGGTTTAATGTGTAAAAATTGTGATAAAAATAAATCATACAACATAGCCTAAATAACCATTGTTACAATTAATATCCAATAAATATCAAAACCATGTTAATTTACTTTAATTTTTTTCTGTTCTTATTTTTTACTTCTTAAAATTTCATTTTTTTTATTTTATTGCATATGAATGAAATCTGTTGTAAAGATGAGAGTTTTGGTTTTCTATTTACATTTTTCATTATAAATGAATTCCCTAAAATATTACAATTAACTGCTTAATTTTTTTAAGTTCACTACAAATATGTTATTACATAATTTATCATTGCAATTAAAAGGTGTTAGTTTCATATGGGAATACTGATATTGTGATTTTATCTAATGAATTTTATATTTATTTAAAAATGTAACATATAACAAAATTAAAGGGAAAATATATTATTTGAATGTCAATAAAAACAGGATATGAATCGTGGTTCAATTCGAATATAGATTAAACGCTTCATATGGATGAAATTGATTATGATAATGGCACTACAGATTAGTGGTGCTCTTTTAATTAATTCAAAATTTAATAGCCACAGTTTAGAATGTCGTATTATCCCATTCGACTCAGAACATGCAAGATTAATTGATACATAGTTGCTGTACTACGATAATCAGTGTAGTAGACCAAATTAAACGACACTTTACAAATAAAGTATTTCCGTAACGATATTTAATGAACTAATTAACTACTCATATTAATGTATGATTGTAACTATAAAAGATTTATAAGCATGATTATGAGATTATATTAAAATTGCTAAGAGAAATTTAAGCACACACATATATTAAAAGAATGTGATGAAATGATGCATTGTCTCAAATTTAACTTTAGATTTATACAAACTATCATTTCTGAGGATAAAAAACGAATTTTTATGGAAAATATTGACATTCAAAATCAATATCATATTTCTGAGCTATTTTTGATGAGCATATGAAATCATCAAACTTATATGACTTAAAATTATTTAAATTTATACACACATTTTTTCAAATAAATAGCACTACTTTCTGATATCCTGCACCTTAATTTTTTCAATTTGATTTTTCACATTTTTTTATAAACATAGATTGGAATAAATAGGAGTATGCAGTATCAGGAGGAATTACATGACTTCATAAAGAATAATAATTGTTTTAAAATAACGAATACAATATTCATCTCTATTCGCATTCGATTTTTTATGTAAATGTTGTCCCTAATTGAGAATTTTAGAAAAGCTCCAGAAATTTGTCATTTGAATCTCATTTTAATAAGCAGTGTAATAAATTAAAACACTGAAATTGAAATTTGTACTTCATAATAACATAATACGACAATATAGTTTGTGTTCGGCGGATAGAAATTAGGATATTAAGAATGTTTTATTTTTTCTAAGTGATGAATCTTCAATATTCTTAATGTGAAAACAGTCATATAAAAAACCAGCCAATTATAAGAAGTTCAAATTTTGATTTATTAGAATAAGAATATATATTATAGAAAAACTAGATTGCTGGAAGGCTCTGAAAGCAATTGTTTAGCTAGAAACTGGGAAGAAAATCTATGAGGAAAGAAAAGAAAACCATATTTTATTCAAAGTCAATGACTTTTCCTTAAAAAAAGTAGAATAATTGAATAAAAAACATCCTAAGAAAAATAACTATTATGTAAACAATTTAAATTACTTTATTTACAACCTAATTTATTTCAGTTCACAAGCCTCTTAAAAAATTAAGAAAATAAGTTTAACTTCTTTAATTTAATAAATTGAATTAATGCTTATACTATAATCAAGTTTTATTTTTCAAAAATAGTGAGAAAATATAGAGAATGATAATTATTTTATTTCATAATTAAATTAGATGAATCCTTTGAAATAAGATCTATTTGTTTGCTACATTCTCTTTTAGATTTGTTTAATGATGACCTAGAGCTTTATTTTCTGTATGTTATTTATTCACTGAAGTCTATAATTTATAAAAAAAAAATGTTTGCGTTCTTTATTAGGATTTCATTCCCCATATTTTATTTCATTAAAAATTATGTTTTTCATGCAAATATTTAATTAAAGAATAAATAAAGGAATTTATAGTTGAAGAATAATTAAGTTTTTAATATTTTGGCTCTTATAAATTGTAAAAAGGGTATCAAAAATTTTGGTGGTATTATGCTTTAAAACTATTTCAAATATTCATAAAAAACGGAAATATTGAGTAAAAGGAACTCTCTTTTTATTTTTTCAATTAACATAATTTTTATCTTTTAGTTCTTAAATTTTCCTAGCATTCAAACAACTTCAAACAAAGTAAAACTACATGTATTTCTTAATTATGAGGTCTAAGGTTATAATAAATTAATAAAATATCTTATTTTATTAATTTGTTATGTGCAATAAAATTAGTTTGTCTCTTTTACATTAAATAACTTATAATAAACTATACTTTTAAGGAAAAGAAACATCATTCAAACATCAGGAGTATATTCATATTTCTAAAGAAACAACAAAACTTCAAATATAATTTAACTAAAATAATATCAAGTCTAAGTACAATCCAACTTCATATTCGCTTTCTTAGTTTAAATTGATTTGTAAGAAAACAAAAAAAATATTTGAAGTTATATGAGCCTATGAATACTTTATTTATGGATCTACATTTACCATTTATAAAATTTAATTGATTTTGATTACAATGAGTTGGTTAAAATATTTAGATTACTTTAAATTTGCTTTATATGGCAAGCGATCTGAATAGCATGTAATATTTCATTACATTACAGATTCATTAAAATTTTAAAAAATTGCTTAATGTGTATCAAAAATTTTGGTTGCCCGTAAATATTTAATCTGTTTTCTGTTTAAAATAGATTTATTCGGAGTCTTTTAACAAGGACTACAGCATTTGCGAGCTGTTAATGATTAAGTTTCACATTCATAGCAAAAATGGGTTATTTAAGGAAAAATGGTAATTGCGAAAAATGGTTATATTTTATTCAAACAATTATTAATTGTAAAGGTTTAAAAGAAAATTAAACTGCATTAACTGTAGAATCCATAAATATAAAATATTTTTATCCTGAACTTATTTAATCTTATAAAACTTTTACACTTGAGATTATCTCCTCAGGTTGGTGATCAATACTTCAGATTCAACAACAAAGCTTGTAAAATTCCTTTTATCATGAATCCATTGTTTTCGCATGTTGCTCACTTTTATTATTTTCTAAGAATAAACATGTTTATTTAATCATCATTGGTGCAGTAATTAACTTTCCTTGAAAGTTAAATTATGTTACGAAAAAATAAGTCTTATGGATTCATGCCAATTTTGAAAGAATAGGGGTGTGATAATGTTGCTTCCGCATATGATTATGTAGTACTCATCAAGGAGATATAAAGGTCAGCAAATTTCCCTTCTCATAAACAACATCTGAGATTTTATGTAGAATTTGCAAGTTTTGAGGAAACATAGAAAATAATTCTGTCACTTCGATGAGTTCAATATTATCATTTATGTAAAATGACTATTGAATCAAAGCTAGTTTGTTACTGAGCAAAATAGCAACTGGTGAGAGATCCAACATGAGTACAATCGATAATGCTGTGTCACACAATAGATTCAGGAATCCCAATTGGCGAAAATGTTGGGAGCAAGAGTGCACATCAGAGTCACAGACCGGTGTTCACACTATAATTCGAGGCCATTTCTGCATGGCACGTTATATCTGAAGCCGGTTGTTGCCTAGAGCATGTGGAACTCTGCGTACCCATACTATAAGCAACATATTGCATTAAGTATAGTTGAGTACAGTAACATAAGAACTGTTTTTCTCTCAACAAAGGGTTAAATACCTGGAGTTGTACCATTGTCATCACGCGTGGACAATCGAATGATATTGGGCGTTGTTCACGAAAGAATCTCTTTTTTTTCTAAGAAGGAAGGAATACCATCGACGTGTATATGACCGTAACTCAGAGAACTTTATGAATCTTCCCACTTTTTTGAATTTCTCCAAAGATTAACCTGGTCATGCACCGAACACATCCTGATTTGTGAAATGTTAGATTACAGAACCTTTCTGTTTCCCTTTGGCAAACGTTTAACAGCGTATCTTTGCGTTATAAAACTTGCGGAGCCTATTATTTTTCTTTAGATGCATTGGGCAGCAAATATGATACATAGCCAGAAAATGTGAGGGTGCATGTTGCACGGCAGTTTTAATGACCTGAATGCATTTGACATCCTTTCATGGTATAAGCAAACTCTCCAGACTCAAATTCCATATAATTTCAGTAGTATTTCAGTGGACGTAGTGATTTCTGAAGTACTTCAGTTTTGTAGTATTCCAAAGGCTACCAACGCACACAGTGAATAATCTGCATTTAAAAATGGATATGAGTGGGTAGGGTTTACCTCTGGCAGCAATCCATAGAATTGATAGAATGCTTCAATTGATCAAAGTCTGTACATCCGCTCGGGATGTGTACATTAAATGCTGAATAATTTAGTTGATTTTGATTTTTTATTTGTCTGTTTTTAATCATCTGTATATCCACTTAACTATTATTGTTATTGGAAATTATATGGCGCTACATGTATTATTTCTTGGTGTTACAGTTTTATATACATTTGGAAAGTTCCCAAATAATTGTATAAAAGCTTTTACTTGAAATGATTGTATATTGATTTTAACTAGGAGACAAACTATGAGAATGTTAACTAAGGTAAAATAAAATTTTTTTACTAATAAATTGATTTCTTAGATGAATTTGATTTAAGTCATATTATGAAAATAAACGTCATTATTAATATTATCATTCAAATATTATTTTAAACTGCAGTCATAAGAAATAATTAAACCGTGTTATGTTATGATTTTTTCATCATAATTACTGTGAAAATAATGATATGATTAAAATATAGGCATTAACTGTATTTATTTAAAAAAAATATAGACTGAACATAAAATTATTATCCGGAAACTGTAGTTTAAAATTAAATTTTTAAATTATAACCACTCTTCACAAATTAAGTATTGTAATGTATAAAAACAATCGAAACTAGAGCATTTAAAAACACTGACGGAAATATACTATCCCAAGTTAAAAATTGGATATATTGCTATAAATTATCCCATTACAAAATAAATTACATCAATTTTGAATTACTTTACCACACAGGGCCCGAAGGTACAACACATGTACTACATAGCAAATCCAATAAAATCATGAGATGAAAAAAATTAATAATAAAAGAAAGCAGAGAGAGAAAAAGATATAAAAATAAAAAAGGAATTACATAACAGCATGGATAAATTTTTAAAAAAATTCATAATTCTCTTTCTGTACAAGGTCTACCAAAATCGGGGTCACCTTTTATTTAAATCTTTACCAAGCTCGTTTTTTTCTTCTGAAACAGATGGGCATTCAAGAAGAATGTGAGAAGGTGTGTCACTCCCAGAGTTGCACATGCACACCTCACTGTTTTTAATGTGGAAACGGTGTAGGTAGCTATCAACATTTACAACGTATATTAAAAAATTGTAAACTTTGATATGAGACTTTTTGTACATTTTCCACTTTAGTTCGAGCTTATTTATTGAAAATTAAATTTACATTACAAAAGACTATTTGAATTATATATAGAACAAATATTTAATCTAAATTTAAAAAAAGCAATTAAAAATACATTGAAAATATTTTTAACACTTTCCCCACTCTTCTTTAATTTTTTATTTAATATAAGCATGAATGTGAAATTTACTCTATTCAGTTAGTCACATATTTAAACACTTATAACAATTAGTAAAATAATTTAGAAAAAAAGAAAAAATTTATGATTGTTATTTGTTAAACTCGCCTACTGTTAAATACAAAATGACTTTTTATTTAAAAAATTGCAAGTTGAGGAAAAAACCGAATTTTAGAAATGATTTAAAAATATACGCATATATCTGGCATCATATCTTATTTTTAGTTCGTCTCTCAATTTATATATATATATATATATATATATATATATATATATATATATATATATATATATATATATATATATATATATATATATATATATATATATATATATATATATATATATTTCTGCTTAAAATGAATTCTTTTAATATATAATTACTAATAATTAAAAAACAAACTTATAATAATAAATGTAAATCTAGAACTTCTTATCTACACCTAATTATCGTGATGGTTAAAGCTATATAAAAGTCATACTTACGCCAAATAAGATTTTTTTATTATTATATGAACTTCATTAGTTAAAATGATGTACCAATATAATTTACCAATTTCACGATAAACGTATTTGTAAAATTTCCAAAATAAAATAGAAAAATTTCTTGGAGGATATTATTTTACATTTTTTAATGAAACTGATGTATGATGTATAGAAACATTAAAGCAAATGAATTTAGTTTGGTCTTTTCATTTAAATATTATCAATATATAAGCACCCTTGTTTTTATTTTTTGTTTTTCCTGATTATGTACAAAGCATATGAGAAAAAATAATCATACAGTTTACTCTAATACAACTTGATTCTAATCCATTGAAATAAAAAAAGGAATGGTACTGAATATGTTCAAGTTTTTTTAGTATTCTCAGTCAATTTATTTTGGTCATGTCGACTATTTGAAACTCTTAGTGTAGAGATTATAAATTTACTTGTAAAAATAATTCAAGAACACTTCAATTGAATAAACACTGATAGAAATAATTTTGAAGAATTTTGTGATACCATTTAGGTTTTAACATTTAAAATGGTTGCTTTACTAAGCAATTGCAATTGGATAAAGGATATATGTAATTTATTTGAAATTAATAATTATTGAAGTCTACAGTAAAGTTTATTTTTTAAATAAGTTTTTAGTTTATTACACACTTAAATAAACACTATTGCATGATTTAATGAAATTTTTATTGCTATAAATTTCTGACATCAAACGAAATGTTTATTATATGAGAAATATGACTACTGTGAAAGACTAAACTTAACTCTAAATTGAAACTCTAGATTATAAATTCATTCTATAGAAAATGAAGCATCTATTGAACTCACCAAATTCAATTTCAGATTAAGATATAAAAAAAGAAAATGGAAATTTAAATAAATTTTCTTTTTACATTTAAGTTAGTCTACAAACTTTATAAACTACACTGCTGGCCACAGTAAGGGCAACGCCCTGAAGGAAATATGTAAATAAGATGAAATTTACAGCATGCATTACCGGAAGTTTGATATGCAAATTATTACAATTTCAGCGCAGGCGCACATCAAGCACGTCTGAGACGCCACTTCAAAGAGCTATTTATGGCTTGGATTTCAAGTTCAAAAATTGTGTTTTTCTTGTATTTTTTTAATGATCATTTATGCTTCGCAGAAATCAGCTATCATTTTTTCATCAGGTATCCTAGTTCGATAAAGGAAGGACAGTGGCCTACCGAGATTGTGGATTATCTTTCAGGGAAATTGGTAGCTGTGTTGGGCGAAACTAAACAAAAGTAATGCGGATATGTGTTCGTTGGATGCAAGAGGTTACGACGGAACGAAGTCTTCGATCGCATCCACCTCAGTGCACCACTTCACGTGATGAAAGGCAAATTGTGCGCATGGCAGTGAGACGGATCGGTCAGCCCATCACAAACCATATCACAGTAGATTCAGTCTGTAAAGCATCGTTCAGTGTCTGCGCGTACCATTCGACGTCGTTTAAAGCAGACTGCTCTTTCCACAAGACACCCGTTGCTTCATCTACCCTTGACTCAGAACCACAGACGTCTCCGCTGCCAATGGTGCGAGAAAAGAAAGATATGGACGACATAATCAAATGAAATTTACTGACGAGTCACTCTTCTGTCTAGCACTATGGTCGCATTCGAGTCTGGAGACTCCATGGTGAAATGATGCTGAACAGCTACGTTATGCAACGCCACACTGGTCCTGCTCCTGGTATTACGGTATGGATATTATGTGGTACACTGCTGGACAATTGCTAAGGACGGATAACATTATCATCCATAGCAACCACAAAATGAAAGGAAGCAAAATATGGAAAATTAGAATAAGTGCGGGATATAGTAGGAAGAAGTATGATTATGAAAAATTTTTTCCACGTCCGTTCATCACGTGACAGCGTTCATCAGAGCTTCAAAGGTCTTGACGCGTGTGGACAGTTGTTGTTTCAAGTCAAAGTTTTACAGGAAAGATTTAATAGACGAACTTGAAATTTTTGGCATGTCTTCCCGACATCACTTAGATGCTTTTATGCGTGCTGAATTATTGGAAAGATCGAAGAAGGGCGAAAAATAACAGGTGTTGCCAGGGAGTTTGACATCGCTCACAGCTTTGTTTCACGGCTGTGGAAGTCATTTAAAACTACTGGAATGTGTAGTAGGCGGCACGGGGGTGGTCGTGTTAGAAGTACGACTCCTGCAGAAGGCAGATATATCGTCCTATCAGCCAAATGGGGTGCACCACAGCTCAGCAGGTGGCAAATCAGTTTCTTGCTGCCTAAGGAAAGCAGATCTTCCAAAAAACTGTTGCCAGACATTTGAAGGGAGGAGGACTATACGTCCACAGACGTATTGTGTGTGTCCCATTGACTAGACAACACCGTACAGCCCGTTTGCAATGCTGTCGTGAACATTGCAATTGGACTGAACTGAACTTGGCCTGCGTACTATTCTCAGATGAGAGTTGGTTCAGTCTGTCATCGGATTGTAGACGCCAACTGATCTGGCGTGAGAGTGGTACTGCTTATTGTCCAGAAAATATCTAGAAAAGGGATCGATATCCGACATGCAGTATCATGGTGTGGGCCGGCATAATGATCAATGGCCGCACGCCCCTATATGTGTTTACGAATGGGACTATAACGGTCCAACGATACATTAATGAAGTTCTACTTCCTCATATTTGTCTTTTCCGAGGTGCTGTCGGTGATAAATTTGTTTTTATGGACGACAACGCTACATGTCATCGAACACTCGCTGTTCAAGATTGTCTAGACAACGAGGGTATTCAACACCTCGTATGGCCATCACGTTCTCCAGATTTAAACCCAATTGAAAATGTGTGGGATACTTTGGGGAGGCAAGTTGCTGGTCGAAACTATCCTCTGACAAAAAGAACACCCTCATCCGTGCACTCGCAGAGGAATGGGATAAATTGCCTCAACAGCTGCTGGATAATGCTGTGCAAAGTATGATATGACGTGCGGGATGTTGCATCACACTCCACGGTGGTTATATCCCGTACTGATACCTTTCTTCAAGGTGCCTGCTGACTTTTAGATGCATTGTTCCATTTTTCCGTATGCAGCATCAAATAAACATTTTTTTCTTTTAGATGTTTCACAGCTTTTGTACTTTCCAGAACAATAAATATTCTTTATTCTAATGTCTGAACAGTGTGGCAATTATATTTTATCCTACTAGGACTCATGTCTCGCATAATGTTATGCTACATTGCTATTTGTGATCCGTCCTTAGCAATTGTCGAGCAGTGTATTTATATATTATTGGATATCAGTATCTCACTCCTCTACCGACATTGCCCGGTACTTTAAGCAACCAGCACTACATCTCCGAGGTGTTGGAGCCAGTTGTCCTTCCTTACCTTCCGGGCAAGCCAACAGCCATATTTCAACAGGATAATGCCCGACAACACATGACACGAATTGTCCAAGGTTTTTTCGTCAATCTTTAGATTGAATTGCTTTCCTGGCCGACTCGCTCTCTGGATCTTTTGCCCAAAATAAACATCCGGTCCATGGTTGACTTTGGTTAAATCCCCCCAGCTGCCACACCAGATCAACTTTTCCAACTTGTAGAAGCTGCTTAGTCTCCTCTACCCCAAGAACACATCCAAAGTCCCTTTGTATAAAGGCCGAGGCGTGTGGTAGCGGTGATCTCCAATAATGGCAGCTGCTATGGCTACTGATTTTGGCAGGAACCGCACTCTCTCTGCACAGAAGTTTATAAATTTAATCATTTAATACTTGGTCAACATGTTACCTAGAAAATAAATTTTTTGTGATATTTCTTGTCTTACTTGGTGTTGCAATTTGGTTGGCCAGTAGTATAGTTTGGATTCTCATTCAAAATTACTATACGAACTGAAATATCATTCCAAAATATTTTAAATATATATTTATTTTTATTTCTTGTATTGGTTATTTAAGTGATGCTTTAAAAAGTAATTTTTAGAGAAAAATTATTGTTAAATATACCTACTTTAAGAACTTTATATGTTATTAATAAAATGAAATGAGAAGGAAATAACTATGTATGGTAATACTTTAATACTTATTTCACAAAATTCAAAAGTATCTTAATATGTACAAATGAAAATGCATATTTTGCTAAGGAATATTATAATTAATATTATTAATATCAATTTTAGATTACATAATTTAAAAAGTGAATTTTAATCTTGTGTTA
The DNA here is from genome assembly GCA_037975125.1 of Latrodectus hesperus. Taxonomy (NCBI): domain Eukaryota; kingdom Metazoa; phylum Arthropoda; class Arachnida; order Araneae; family Theridiidae; genus Latrodectus; species Latrodectus hesperus. The sequence goes on along the minus strand of JAJQOW010001255.1, from coordinate 25,620 downwards.
TTTTTGAAATGTATTCAATTATATTCCAACTAGTTTATTGTAAAATGGTACTAATTTAATAGGGATAATAATTTATTTATAATATTATAAATTATTTATATATTAACAAATAGAACTTAAAAACTATGTTTATATCTACTATTAATTTAAGTTTGTGGGAAGAGGAATATGCTATAAATCATGCATGAAATCCAGCAAATTCCGCATAATAAAATTATTTTTATTAACAAAAATTTAGTAACTTTCCTAAAAATGTGTATTTAGTAACATATTTTTGGAATATCAAAGTAATAACTAACTCATAACTAGGATTAAATATAGATTTTTCTTGTCAAGAAGCTTATTATTTTACTACATATATACTTTGAAAAGTTCTGAAAGATTTTGACAGTTGACTTAAGCGTAAAATGAGTTAATATCGCTTTTATACATAATACTAAATCACACAAATGTATTATGTTCACGCTAAGAGAAATACTCCATATTTAGAGGCATACATTTATTCATTTTTTCCTATTTATTGATGGTAGAGAATACAATAAGTGCTTATGTTACTCAGAATATTTAACATGTTCATCATATAATACTTGTAAAAATTACAATTAAATTATCACAATTACATGAAAATATGTCAAGCTTTTGGATTATTAAAAATTAAATTCACAAAGCAACTATATTATATGATAGTTTAGATTTTAAAATTAGTCTTAAAAACTATGAATAATTAACTTGTTTAAATATGTTTACTTTATTGATACAGTTTTCGATATTCCCTCCTTCTCAAATATTTGATTTTGTTTAATTGATATAAATTTTAAAATTTGCAGTTTTAAAAATAAACTAAATCATACTTTATAAAAAATTATTTTCATCTTGATCCCTTTTAATTCCCGAGTACTTTTAAATTTTTAGTTAATTTTTTAACATAAGATAAAATTTTAAATTAAATTTTTTTCATAATTTTTGAAGATTTGAAAACCATTTCAACTTTTTGAAGATTTGAAAACAACAACGACGTTGCTGTTTACAACCTCTTCCCCCTCTCGACATATTTGTTGATACCGTTCTGCCAAAAATCACCTGATCTGGTGTCAAAGAAGTTTTTGAGAAAATTTTTAAGGATCTCTCTGTTATCGAATGTAACACCCTTCATATGGTATGACAAGGAATGGAAAAGATGGTAATCAATCGGTGCAAGTTCCGGAGAATATGGTGGACGCTGAAGGACCTCCCATCGAGCTCTTGGAGTGTAGCTTTAACGACTTGTGCAACATGTGGCCTGCCGTTGTCGTGGAGTATGGTTTGACCCTGTCGATGAGGTCTTTTCAGTCGAATAGTCTCATTCACGCTGTGTAGCTGGGCAATGTAGAGATCCTTGTTGACTGTGGCATTCTTTTAGAGCATTTTCCAGTCCACCAAAAGGTCCTTGGAAACTGGCTGAGCAAAACATCTTTGACATCAGACAAGGCGATTTTCGGCGGAACGGCATCAATAAATTGGTCAAGAGGTTGACAGAGCTTGTAAACAACAACAACGAATATATAATTGATTAATTTATTGATATAATTATTGTTTTTGTTTAAATAATTGACTTTGGTAAAAACGCGCTACAAACTTATTCCTCAATTCCCCACCATAATATATTGAAATTAATTTTGTGATATTAAATTTTAATGTAATAATACGTTTTTTTATTCAACCTGCATATTAAAAATTAAATTTGGGAAATCTTTAGAGAGTTTCTATTTTGTATATTTTGAAAATAAGTTTTATACCCTGACGCAAGCATTTGTATATATAAACTTACAGATAATCAGATTTTTTAGATAGTATATATATATGTGTGTGTGACAGCAATTCTAAATGATTCTAAAAACGTATTTTTCACTATGAAGATCATGAATTTCAGCTTAAATGTCTATTAAAGCATGCTATAAAATTTTACGTCACGCTAAATCATGAATCAGAAACACAGCTTCAACACAGCAGGGATCTTTATACTCTTAAACATATACTATTTATCTTTTCTGCCGTCTTATTAGGATAATAGTGGATTCTGGTGAAACAAAATTTGACAGGTGATATGTTTACACTGTAAACTAAAGTTACATTCTATTCTTTTTTAAGTAAAAAAATAATAACAAAAAGTTTCGGGGATGGCAATTTTGATAATTACTCATATTTTTCTTTTTTTCCATGGATTAAAATATTATAGACTTTGAAAAATTAATCATTTAAGATTGACATTTTGAATGAAAGTATGTAATTATTTATACATAATATTTTATTTTTGTTCTATATATTAATTTTTGGCTATAATTATTTAATCAAAATTAACATGTATGATAAGGTGATATAAAATACAAATAATAATCTGAGTACTTATTGATTTATTTAATTAAATAATATGCTGTTTGGAAAATTTGCTATCATATTAAAGATTTTTCAAAGAGTGTTAAATTCATTTTTTTCATAATTCCACACAGTTTAAATGCTTCTTAAGGCTGGAGACTTTTGACATTTTCATATAAATATGAAATTTAAGAAAGATCTGAAAAAAAATCTATTATTTTTAGACATTTCTAAAATATTAAATTAATTTTTAAATAAAAATTTTTTAGTGATAAAATTATTTATGTAATGATGTCTTACATTTTCAAGTAACAAAAACTGCTTATTATTTATAGTAATTGTTTATCTTGTGTTAAATGAAGCCTTGGTTATCAATAAACAATTGATAATAATATAACATTATTTAATATAACATTTTTATTAAAATGAATAAAGTAATATCAACACATTTCGAACAATGTGTTCGTAATATTCTAGAAGACTTATCTGATAAAAAAATATATAGTGTTAAATTTATGAGTTTATATAACATTCTTGACGTTTCTACGTAAATATCAAAGAAGATAATAAGGCTCATTGAGACATTATAATGCATACCATACATTTTTAAATTCAAAGAAAATTAAGCTCTATTTTCAGCTTTTATAATTGCCTAGTAAGTTCTATTTCATATAAATGAAGAAAGTAACTGATATTTTTCTTATATAAAAGAGCTCGTATTTATAGATAATTTAAATAATTATTATAAAAAATGATTATTTTTCTCAAAATTTTGCGTCGTAATTTTTTTTAAAAACTAGAATCTTTTGAGGGTTATTTATATAGTCAACAGCTATAAAAATATCAGTGTGTATTAAAAATATGTATTTACTTCATGGAAAATATATAATATATGGAACACACATAATCAGAAAACATTTGTACACTTTAGGCTAAATATAGTTAAATCAAACAATGAAAATAGTTCAAATCTCGTTTCATTTTGAGAGAAATTGGAATATGAGAGAATCGACAATAGTTACTATTGTTCTATTGGGGCGAAATATTCTACTTGTAATTTTTCATTCAATAGAGGAAACATTTAGCAAATCTCTAGAAATACAGCATGGTTTCTTTTCTTGTAAGTGTATCTCTCTTTTCGTAATTCTTTGTACAATATAACATATATAACTGATTTTCATCATTTTCTTGGCATACGTTCTGACAGTTGTATTTTGCATGCTATAATGTGTATTAAAAAGAAATCACATTTTGGTCAAGTATAATCACAGTTTACAAGAGAAGAAACAAAAACATCTGAAGTACCCATCATATAAAATATATATGTTAAAGAATAATTATGTGAAATACGTTATCCATTATTTAATAGAATCTGAAATCATACCCAAAACCTCAATCTTCAAAGAACTTGACTTCCACTTCTTTTCTTAGTTTAGTTTCTCTATTTATCTTCTAGGATAAAATCTAAAATTTCAATTATAATAAAATAAAGGCTAAGTAATAAAAATTAATCTAACTGTGGCTTAGTAATTAATATGTTGTTATTAAGGATTCAAATGCATCCAAGGATATACTGATTTTAATTGTATCAAATAGCTTTTAATGGCAACAATACAAAATTGAAAATATATGAAGTAATTTTGAGTGGATTTAATTGTGTATCCAATTTACCATATACAAATATTTTTGATGTTTTTAATTTATACCTTAATACCTGTCAATAAATATATATTATGAAGTATACAAATTCACGAATACAATAAATTATCACCACATATGATATAAATATAAAAGAATAATTATTAATAATTATTTCAATGAAAGTTAATAGGTGAGTTGAGCAAGAGTGTTAACAGCTTTGTTAGCAGATATAAATTCATTTTTAGCCGATATATAAATTCATTGCTGTAATTTTTGTAAAGAAGGTATATTATTTTTCTAAAAAGAAGGCAAATAAAAATTACAGCTTTTGGAAATGTAATAAGCACTCTGATAAGTTTTTTTAATTTAATTATATTTTACATAATTAATTTTTACTCACATATATATTGCATTGTCTCTCACATAACTTCATGTAATATTCTATAAAAAGAACATTAATTGAAAGTATATTGCATGAACCATTTGTAATTTTCATTTATCTAAAAATAAAACTTTATTTATGAATTTAAGCCGATATGTTTAATAAAATAACTAAACATTAACATGGAAAAATAATTAATGTGAAAAAAATATTTCCACTATTTTCAAAAGTCATGAAGAGTCAATTTGACTTTACTAAATGAAAAAATTCATTCATATTTAGAAAAATTGTCATGTTTTCAAAAACAATATTTTTTACTTCGGGTAAGTATAGTACATGCAATAAAATTTATGTTACTTATTTTGCATTCCCCAATATAATTAAGAATATAAAAAATGATTTTTTATAAAATATTTTGACTTATATATTAGCCAATATGCTAAGTTAAATGTATTTGTTAGAGCAATGCTAGCTAATACTCATTTAAGTATTTGGAAACGCAAACATTTGTGACATGAAATTGTTGAAATAAAAAATGTTGATATTCTTCAAGCTATAAACTTGATAATACCTCATAAGCTTTATGTAATTTTCCTGTGTGAATGTATTCTACATTAATGTGAAATTTTTGATAAAAGAATAAAAGTAATTATCTGAAATATTGACTCCATTCACTTTTCATCTAAATTCCTATATTTAACAAAAAGATTAAAATATCAGTAATCATATTGCTTATTGCTTGAGTGTCATATTAGCTTGATAATATTTTAATGCAGTTTCAGTTTACATGAACAAAATATGTATGTTAAAGTAAGTGAAATAGTTCTGAAAAATTCAGCTGTTTACTAAAAATGAATGATCATACTTCAGTATCATTGCTATAACAGTTTGTTCAACTTGTGATTATTCTTTAAATTTTAATATTTTTCGATATTTATGAAACTTTTTGTAAGTGAAGATTTGTGGTAAATTTGAATAAGTAATTGGAAATTTATATTTCATTCTAAGGAAGTTGCATTAAGTCTCCTAATTTGAGAATTCTTATGAAGTCATCAAAATGAAAGAATCTCTATCTCTAGAGAAGTAATGGATATCGTCTGTCCCTGTGTGAGGTTCTTTGCTGCTCAAAAAAGGAAGCGAGATTGGCAGGCAACTTGAATATCACTCCTTAAGCAAATGAATGACTTCGGTCTATTTTCTGTCAGCTAACTTTTGGTAACCTTTGTATCTTTGTATTGCCACTTAATATAAAAAAAAATTAAAGCTTTGATTTAAGCACCGTTTTTTTACACTTTTATTTTTTTTTTAATTTAACAAGATTTTTATCAATTTTGCAAGGATTTAGGAACATCTTTCCTTTAGAAAATCACCTAAGAAATCTACCTAACTTAAGTTAATATTTCTTAAGACTTCACCAATGGAAATTTCCTTTGATTAAATTTTTACTCAAAATTTTACTCATAACTTAAGTAAGAACAATTGAAGTTCAATGTATGATGTGAATTATAAGAGCTGAGATTTTACAATTGTTTTCTTTGAAGTTTGAAAGATAAAATGTTCACCAAATTTAAATTGCTCAAATGCGAAAATGAGACAATAACTTATTTCTTTCTCAAAAAATTTTCTTCAATTAAATGATAATAGAACATTTATTTTAAAGTCTATAGATTCTTAACTGTTTTAATCCTTTAAATAATTTAATCATTTAACTTGAAACATTTTTTTTTCGAAATGTACTCTTTTAAAACGAGATACTTTTCTTCCATATTTGTTTTATTTTAAATTTTAATACAATTAATTTCTGATTTCAATTTAACCCTGCATGTCTGAAAATTTATGTAACTATTTTACAAAAGCAACATTATGAGATAAAAACTTTTGTATTTTAATATTACATTTGCATTCATAAAAATAAATAAAATAAATTCCTCAGTTTCTAAAATAGTAACTGTAAGCTAATTTATGATTAATATTTCATTTTATGTTATGCTGATATTGTAAATACAAAAAAACTTGTAACAAAAAAATTGTAGGAAATAATACTATTTTATAATTGTTTAATATAATATCTTGTATTATAGAAATGTTATTGTTCATCTAATCAATCAAATTGTAGCAAACACTACCAATATTTTGAAGCAATATCCATTTTATATAACTAACATCATAGTGATTTTTTCAAAAAAAAAAAAAAAAAAAAAACTGTTCTTAATATAGCCAATTTTATGTTCTTTTTGCACTTCTATTTTTTTAGCCAAAATATCTTAAAATAGCATGAGTAGAGAATAATAATTGATGATATTATTTTACACATTTTAGTAAAGTATAGTCATTATTAATACGTTCTTTTTGATATATATATATATATATATATATATATATATATATATATATATATATATATATATATATATGAAGTTACTTGCTTGATCCAAGTTAACCAAGCTATTACTGAGCAATGGAGGAATGATTTTGCATATAACAGGGATTGCCAACCTGCGGCACGCGAGCCACATGCGGCTTTTTGAAGGGTTATTTTTCGCTCTCCATAAAAGTACCTGCATTTTTGTGTTATTATATTTGTAAAAAAGATATAATGGTTCTGTATGTGTTTCAAAATGTCTTTTAAATTACTGACAGTAAATATTGAAAGACTAAGTACAACGTTGTAACAAATTGCATTTCCATCCACACACACAAGTTAAGATAATATAACTTTCCAAAATCTCTGCGAACGAACATGGGCAGTGGTGTAATCAACCTACACCAGACCTATTTCGAATTTGTAAACTTTCATTGCAACGGGCAGTTGACACTGTTCACTGAAAGGAAAAGTTTCTATCACTATTGCTACGAATATTACTAGTAATCAGGAATTTGTGGTAAGTTGAATGCAATTTATTTCATAGTATATAACTGGTGTTGTTATTGTTTCAATTACACAAAACTTGTATTTACAATTCTTTTAAAAATATGATGATAGAGTACAAAAATAAAAAAGAAAATGTGAGCAAGAAAATTGAATTTTTTATAACGAATGAGAGAATTTTTTATTGAAAATATCAGAAACGCATTATGTGTTATTTGTAATTCTAAGGTCAAAATTTATGAAGTTAGCAATTTACATCGTCATGATAAAGCCAATCATCCTCAGTTTTGTAATATATATATATATATATATACATATATATATATATATATATATATATATAATATATATATATATATATATATATATATATATATATATATATATATATATATATATATATATATATATATATATATATATATATATATATATATATATATATTGATAGTTTATTAAAAAATATCCTGGAAGATGTACTTAAAACTGTAGATCCAAATAATACACGCACGCACAACCGAACGACTCACAACTGCAATTAATGCATTCCTTGAAATTAATTTTAAAAATGATTTGTTAAACTGTACTGCGTTTAGCTTAGCCCTTGTCGAATTGACAGATATCACATATTTCCGCAATTGTCAATTTTCATACATTTCGTTTGACCTGATTGACTGTTACTGAATTATTAGATTTAGTAGTACTTCAAGTGTCACCACGCGGTAATACATTAGATTCCATAATGAAATTTTTTTATGCTTCTCTTAATAAACTTGCAAGCATTGCAACTATGACCTGCCAGAAATACTGGGTAAAACAATCAGTCTTATTGTGTCTTAAAGAGATGTTTCTCGAATTTCATTATGCATACTGATTCATTGCATAATTTACTGAGAACATCTCATTACAGAATATTTAAAGTATCCCGATGTTACAAAAATAGTGTTACACACTGTAAATTACATCCTTTTCAATGTAAAATATCATTGAAAAAACTTTCCTTGTAGAATTAAAGGACAGAGCACTTCCAAATGACATTAATGTCTTTGATATTGTTTATCTAGCTACAGCGTATTAAATCGATTTGTAGATTTGTTTGACCGATAGCTGCTTTTCTAAAAGATAAGGAAATAACCTATTCAGAATTATACGATGAAGAATGGTTACAAAACTTAATGTTTTCGACTGATGTCATTGAACATAAAAAAATATCTGACTGCTCTGTTGTCAATTTTTTAATGGCTTGACTCAATGCAAAATGGCTTCTTTAACCACTGCTTTGGTCTTGATATAAGAAATCATTTAATTAACAAAATGAATTTCGACAATATTCTCAGACATTCGATAATGAACTTCGCCTTGTTTGCTGCTGCTCGAAGAATGTGATTTGAAACAGGCAGCAAATTCGTCGATAAGTCTGATTTACAACGTCGTCTCAGTACGATGTGAAATGCATGAAATTTCATCTGATGTTATGGATATTTTAAACAAAAAGTATCTTAGTAAATATGTGTACTCAAAGTCTCAAATGGAACGAAAGAAAGAACCAATTTATGGTTAATAAACAATTAATGGAACAAGTTTAATCAATTTATTTAATATAGTAATATTTTTATGTATGCATATATGGTATTGGTTTTTTTTAATAAAAATAAACTTTTTAAGAAAGTTTGCATTGTTCTACAAATAATAAGCAATATTTCATAAATAAGCTTCTTATAATGTCAAATTTGTTTTGTTAAATATAAACAAGGTAAATAAATCTAAAAATATGCTTTAAGTTTTTATCATAAAAATTAATTTACATATTTTTTCTTAAACTACAATATATAGGTAAATTAAAATTTAGGCATTTTTTGAAATTTTAAATCTTTCCTTTTATTTTGAATTTCAGTTTAATTGTGGATATTAGTCTTCATTTAAATTAAATATTAAAATATTAATTTTGTATTATTTATTCTCACTCTGTGTTATCCTTTTTAGAAAAAAATTAAATATTTCTATAAAAATATTCTTAGAATTTTCTTTTCAAGGACCATTTTATATTCCTTCAGGGCTAAAAAAAACGCTTTTTTAAATTTATTTAGATTTATTTATATGATTGATATTTGTTTCTTCATTTTGAAACCAAGTTACATTCTCCGCATAAATTAAAATTAAAAATAGTTAATTATTTTCAACCCAAAAAATTTATTATTTCATTTTAGGAAATATGATTAAAAATTGTAAAATACACACATAATTGAAATAGACCACAAAACTGAATGCAAATATTTCTTTTTGGTTCTTTAACGCTTAACCTTGTATTCAATACGATATTAATGTAATTAATAATTAACTTTCACAAAAAGGTAGCAAAATTAAATATCTTTAACGTAGTTAATGATTTTCCGGAAAAAATGACACAAAGTAAAGAAATATTTTGAAAGTAATAGTTAAGTTGATGTTTTTTTTTAATTTAGAATATAAGAAAATAAATAACCACATACAATTTCCATGTTAAAAATTCGTACCTAATTCCTATTTCAATAAATCATGCAAATTGGTTATTTTTCAATTATTTCTGAAATTACATATATTTTAAGTACAAAGAATTACTTATTTTTTACTTAATTTATAGAAATATTTTAATCTAATATTATAACGTGTTAAATATTTATTTTAAAAAAATGTCACCTACTTATTTTTAAGATAAGTAACTCTCTTGCATAGAAGTATTATACATTTTATAAATTTTAAAAAATTTACATACACACACACACAGTAACTGATATATTATTTCTTCCGTTAGAGTGTAGAATGCTTTGAAATGATGAGTGACATCTGAATGGTTAACTCCGTCACTCTCCCAAAATTCAAAATTTTCCGGTTGAAGCTCGTGATAATTTCATCAATCTGTAGTAATGAGAAATTAGAAACGCATTAAAAACATGCAAAAAACTTGAAATCCAAATAAAAATTATTTTCATTTTTTTTAAATACATATTTGGCATACTTAATACGATAGATTTGGCAACAACGAAGATAATTGGTCGATATGTTTGTTAAGAATTTTATGGTATGTTTCTGCATCTGTCCATTTAAAACTACTATTTCTTTGCTTTTGCACATCTCGAATTTTGGAAACAATCATATAAAATGTCATTTAAATATTAGCAACACTTTGGTGATAAGGGTTAATGACTCATTTCGTCATTAATGACGTTTTTGAAATCGTATTAAAATGTTACATATATCAGGGTCTTACTTATTTCTAACTTTAAAAAGAATTTATAAATATATTTGTCTTAAAGTATATATTTCAGAGCAAAAAGTAACTATGTTACAAATGAAATGTTTAAATAAAAATAGCCCTTGTAATCGTAATTTAAATGATGGCGAAAATTCATTTTTAATAGGTGCAGTATTTATGATAATTACTGTATTTTTAATTTATTATGATGGCACTTATGCCTTACAATCGCTGAAATTTATTTTTAAATATATTGCGGCAGGGCGCTCCGTGGCTGAGTGGTCTAAAGCATCACCGCTAATCGCTTGAGAGCGTAGGAGTGTGGGTTCGATTCCCGCCGTGGCCCTGGGTGTTTTTCTTCGTTATTCTTCTGTGGTTGTACATCTGTCATTGTGCTATCTGTCCTATTATCGACGAAGACTTACAAGCGGATCTCAAGAATCAAGCATACAAGTCTGAATATATGTAATGTAATATAATAAAATAAATAAATAAATATTGCGGCACAGAGGTGCCGTTTTAATCTATGGTCTCAAATTCTATGTTTGGTGATTTTTTGGTGGATTTTCATGTTTTATCTGACAGCCTGGTTTTTATTACGTCATGCAGATGAAGACCAATAAGAATTAAGTTGAAAATTCAAATTTGAAACCCTAGTGCTTACGTCATCCCGATGAGATTTAGAACATTTTGTTCCATTTTCGCATTTTATTAGGAATTTTGTGAGGAAACTTCGTAAGAATTTTTTTAGAGTGTTTTACAATTTGTTTGACATTTTGGATACTTAAAATCCGGGTTGAATTGCTCTTTTTCGTTACTTCAAATAATCACATTTTTGTGTTCTGCATTTATTATTTTTTTCAGGATTTGTCAAAATTGTTACAATTAATTATGTCTGTATCTCAAAATATCGTTTTAAAGTACCAAAGTATTCTTAATTCTGAATTGACGTGCAATTTCTGCGGTGGTAAGCAGATTTTAGTTCAGGATGGAGAAGCTAATCGTTTTTTCTCTTTTAAATTGTGTGAGAAAAACGAAATTCTTTTAGAATTTTTGCGTAAAACTTGAGTATTAAAATCAGAGTTAGTATGCTTAAAATGCGGAAGTCAAATGAGAATTTCGGCTAAGTAAAGCCTCTCAGATGGATATGTTTTCTACTGCAGCAAAAATGTTTAAGAAGAGTCTTATCGTGTTCCCAGTCTTTTAGGTATGGTTCTTAGTTTTCTTGAAGCAAACTGAGGTTTGAGGAGGTTTTTATTTTGACTTACGAAATTATTCACGGTAGTAAAACAACTGATATTCAGAGGGAATGTTCTTTTAGAAACTTTGCTTTAGCAGACTGGAAGAAATTCATAAATGAAACAATGCTTTACTAAATTGAGTCATCTTCAGAGAAGATAGGTCTTGAAGATAAGATTCTTGAAATTGACGAGTCAAAATTTAAAAAGAGGAGGTATCATAAAGGGCATCTGATAGAAGGTCAATGTGTGTTTGGTGGTGTCGAGAGAGGTAACGGAAAGTTATTTTTGGCAGCTATACATGATAGAACAAGCGAAACTTTAGTTAATATTATAAAACAGTAGATTGAGCTACAGGGACAGTCATTTATTCCGATACTTGGAAGGCTTATAATTCATTAGGAAGCGAGGGTTATGAACATTTGACTGTTAATCACAGTGTCGCTTTCGTGGATGCCACTACAGGATACCATACAAATACTATTGAAAGTACATGGAGACGAGGAAAAAGTAAACTACCAACACTTAATCGTCAAACGGATTTCAAATTTTATTTGGCATTTTATTTATTCCATAAATCCTGCGAAGAAAAGAAGTTGGACACATTAATTAATTTTTTGGGAGGAAATCGTTGAAAAAATTAATTGGGATGAATTTAAAGTTACGTTACTATTTAAAATTGTGTAGACATATTCTTTCTTCAGTTTATGTATGACGTTTTTATAACTTATATTATTTAAATAAAATACTATATAATTTTTGTATATACATTTTCAAAATTATTGTTTCTTTCTTTAATTTTTAAAATTATTATAATTAACAGTTAAAAATTGTACCTTATAATTTACATTTATTCTTTTGCGAATGTTTCTTTATTTTTCCTTAGTATTCATGTTCTGATACTTCTGAGATTTTCGTTAGAATTCGTATTCCGAATGTTTTTAGAGTTCGCAATTACTTTTTCAAAGAACTCATATTTCATTTATTCGCATTCGTTTCCGAAGTAAGTTTGGAAACGAATGCGAATGTATTATACGGCACCTGTGTCTATTTTGCACGTTAAAATGATGTCAAATTGATATAATTGTGAATTATAGCTTTGTTTTATGAAGCCGACAGTATGATATATTAAATAGTATGATATTGCGATATATCCCCCGTTGGCGACCATTGAGACCTTTTTTCGTCGTCAAGCAATTCTAATGCTGTTGCCACGTAAAAAAACCGTATATATAATACACAAAGGACATGAAACACGAGTAAAAAAACCAGTGCTGGCTAAAAAAATCCAAGAACGCAACAAAAGTTCAAATTGGCTACACCAAAATGAAAATTGGAAACACTATGATAAAAAGAGTGGAGATGTGGCGAGAAAACTCTAGGAGGATATATCCTACCTATACCTAAAGGGTATAACCCTTTAATTGGCGACATTTGCTACTTTGTTTCATCACCAAGCAATTCAGATGCTGTTGCCGCTTAAAAAGCCATATAAATGATGCAAAAATAAAGTAAAACACGAGAGAAAACAAAACCTGGTATCAAAAACATTCGAAAGGCAACAATAACTCAGGCTTGGGGAAAAGTTTCTTGGTAGATATATCATACTTATACCAATGTTACAAATAATAATAAACATTTAAAAAATAAAATATTAAGGTTTTTTTAAAAAAGTCGTTTGAATCAAAGTATCAAGAATTTCAACGAAATTTTGTGAAATTAATACCAAATATTCTAAATTCCCTCTATATATATAGACTAGGGTTACCAAAATATAATATTTATATATATTTAGAGTGTTTGATCGATCAAGCATAATAAAAACTCAGGTAACCTAAAAATGATAAAACTTCCCAAAGAATTCATTAATTTCAAAATTTCCCCAAAACATAATAAAGTTATTATGTTAATCTTCAAAGATATAACTATTGTTTCTTCAAATGCCTTTCAGATAACATATTGTGGAACATTGGTGACAGGATTGGTGATAAAATTATACCTTTCTATAATACTCATAATCTTCTAATCAATATTCCTGATAAACAACCAAATCTAAACATGATTTTAAATCTTTCTAATCAAAGTAAAATCAATTAATAAATGCATAATATAATTACTACTATCAATAGTATATGACAAATATAAAAACTTTAGTTTTAAAATGATTACTAGCTACTAATTTTATTTCAAATAAAGCTGGTAAATCTACAGTTTCCATTCTTGTGATTATACATATGTAATTCAAAATTACGTTGTTCGTATTATAATTCATGGTTAAATATATAAATTATCATTGAACCCTTTGGATAGAATTATAACTAATAATCAAATATACAATGCACATAAGCTTCTTTAAATCTTAGAAATCTCTTTCACATTTTATTTACGAATTCATTTAACTTACTTATTTAAATATGTCAAAATATTTTGAATAAAAACCTAAAGTTTCATTAATTTGTATTAATTTTTTTATATATTCTACATGAAGATTGTAATTACTGCATTATATATGATAGTGTATAGTTAGTTTATAAGTCTCTACACTTTTCAGTTAGACATTATCATATAGTCATATTTTTCTTTTTATATATGATAATAAACCACTGACATTTTCTCTATATTAAGCAGAGTGAAATGCTTACACAAATAAAATTCATAGAAGTTGCTTAATTGTCTCACTGCTTTGTAGAATGCATTTGCTACTCCCTCAAAAGCGTTGTATGCTGGAGGAGATCTCTAGAATGTGCTTAATTATGCATATGATTCTGAATTATTCAGTAAAATATTTAACGAAACTATGCTAACAGGCTTACTGAATTCCTTTATAACGTGGATATTTTATCTGCGTTATAAAAGATTTCAGCAAGTTTGTCTACATGAGCCGTAATCATGTTTCAAAACTTGACTTACCTTTTATCCTTTAAGATGTATTTAAATATTTTTACAAAGTAGCAATCTGAATTCCATTTTTTATTTTCTGTCAAAAACAATGCAGATATAAAGTCTTTTAAAATGAACTTACTAATCCTCATGTAGGAAACGAAAGTAAATGTAACAATAATAAATTAATAAAAACAATTTTGAGAAAAATTAACGTCTAAAATTAAATTATTTTAAATGTTAATCTAAAATTAAATTATTTTAAAACTTTATTTCATTTTAATAAAGGAATGATGTGAATAGAGCAAAATGGTATAATATACTTAGGAAATATGATAATAAATAAAAAATATCTTACTTATAAACTCTTTTGTGTGAACTGATTTTCAGAATAAAGTTTATCAATAACAACCAATAACGGATGTAAGTTTGCAACAAATATTGCCACAGGTGCCGCTTAATCCATGTTTCCAAATTCTGAGATTGGCGACTTTTTCGCAGATTTTCTTATGTATATGGCAACCTCGTTTTTATAACGTCATACTTATAGAGACCTATTAGAATTATGCAAATAGTATTCACGTCATCGCGTACGTCACGATACGTCATCTTGGCAACATTTCTTCGTCACCAAAAAATTCAGAATTTGGAATCATGGATTATATAGCACCTGGGCACAAATAATCTTTGATGAATAAAAAATGATTACAATAAACGATCTTAAGAATACCATAATTTATTCTACAAATTCAGTTGAAACATTTCTACAAGAAATAATAAATGATTTGCGCTTCAATAGCAACAATTTTAGATCATCATGAGGGAATATTAATGAGTATTTGAATGAGTGACAAATCGAAATTTCACTTTCTTTGACGAAACTTGTTCTGCTGAAAGAATATCATGCAAATATTTTTTGTTTCTTCATATTCATGGGTTAGAAAAGACATTTTTACGTATAAAGAATGCATGATTTTTATTTTTGTGACTATATTTTTCTAAGCAATCAGAGTGTTATTCTTTGAAGACATTCTGTCACAAGTATTATATTATTTATTGTTTTGACTATTATTATTTGTTATTATTTTTTTTAAAAATATGTAAGAAAATCTATAGAAAACTGCAGAGACATGTTTACATACACCGCGATGAATAAATCATATTTATTATTTAAATGTTTCAAATATTTTAGTGATAATTTACAAAAATACATTTAAGCAATTAATATTACTAATTGCTTCAGATTACACAAAGTCATATATAACCATTTATTCATCTCTTTTATTTAATGTTATATTTTAAAAATTAGATTATCACTCACACAATTTGAATATTTAATTAATATTAAATTATATACATTTAACTTGATTATAACTTTTTTATTAACAATTTGGTAGAAAACTTCATTTATAAGGGTTGTCACGTCAAAATTAAATTTCAATAATTCTTACTATTTAAATTTGGTAATATAATAGGAAATTTTAATTGCTGTTTTTCAGTGATGATTATCATAGATTTTTATTATACTACAATATATTTCTAAAACAATTATGGCAGTTAAATATACTATTGCTTTTCTTTATGAGTTTCATTTGTTTCCATGATTTGAGCAAAATCAATTTTCCAAATAAAATGCAATGCAGTTTTATTAAATGTAATATACCATTCCTAAGCATGTGTATAAACACTCCCCAATATTTTCTTCAATTTACTAGCAAAACGGTATAGAAAAATCCATTAAATAGCAATAATTTAACAATATTGTGAAACCTAAAATTAAAACGTCTTTGTCATTAGGAGTAAAAGTACGGTTTATCTTACCCCTAAATATAACATTTTCAGGGAAGAAAATGGTTAATATATTTCTTTAGAAATAATTATTCTAAAACGTATCATTAAATCACATAGAATGATTGAACATAATTAAAATAGATAGCTATACGCGAACAATAAAAATACGTGAAAAATGTCTTCTTTAAATTAAATATTTTTAAGCAAATGCTTAAATAGTTAAAGTAGATTTTTTCGAATTAAGTGTAAAACAATTCAAATTTCTTTAACACAATTTTTTCCATTTTACATGGACATTTACTGAAGACTTATTTAAAATAAAGGAGTTTCTTCTTCTGCCATTTCTGAAAATGTCAATGAATACAATTTCACTTATGAGTAATGCTCAATATCATGTATTCCAACATATAAAATTTCTGTTCTAGAAATATTCAAAATTTATATTTTACCTGAACTAGAAAATAAATTTTTAATATATGAAAAATATTTTCTACTTTTAAAGTTTTTTATTAAAAATATTTTTGAAAATTTTTTATTTAAAAATTTAAAATGTAAGCAAAAAATATTCTCTAGCCCATATAATAAAAAACTTTTCTACAATATTTATTTAATCCTTCAAAATATGTTCCATATCACACCGACATTAAATTGATTTTCCTTATTTTCTCAGGAAAACGGAAATGTACTGAGTATTTTCCAAAATCTGAGAAGACTTTTTAACTTCAAATAAAATAGATCAAAATATCTTTTATGTTTCCCATAAAAATAATCCGAAAATCATTTGAAATCTTGGAAAATCATGAATATAAGAATTTCATATTAAAATAGAGAAGAAGTTTCCATTAAAAATGTTTTCTTTAAAGTAAAAAATTACAAAAAATCCTTTTGAGAAAGAAAAATAATATTCCTCACTAAATAGCCACTAATTCAAGGAATTATAGAAACTTCTAAGAAATTAATATTTATATATATATATATATATATATATATATATATATATATATATATATATATATATATATATATATATATATATATATATATATATATAAATTTATATAAATATATATATATATTAATTTCTTAGAAGTGTCTATAATTCCTTCAATTAGTGGCTATTTAGTGAGGAATATTATTTTTTAAAAAAAAAAGAATTAAGTCTGGGCAATTTGTTGCTTAGAACGAATGAAAATTTTAAAAATCTTTAAATAAAGAGGATCCTTATAAAAATATTATTTGTATCCCTTCTGCATAATATGCGGAAAAAATATCTTGAGATAATTTTATAAAGTGAAAATTTTATTCTCATTCACACGCAAATATTTAGTGAGAAATTAATTTATTCAGTTGTGATTTTCCAAGAAAACTATTGAAAGAAAAAATATTTCGTGATAAAAAATATTTAGAGTGAATAATTTTTTTCACTTCTTGTAACATTATGTTCCTTGTACTTTGTTCTAATAACTGCATCACGGAACACCACAATAACGAGAACTCAATGACTATTAGAAAGAATGCCTTGGATATTTCACGTATCATAGTAGTTCCGTTAATGACGAGGAATACCATAACAGAAAAAAAAGTATTTGTATCAAAAGAAACTTTTCTTCCTTTCTGTCGAGGAACTATTATTCTTTTTATTTCAGTTCCTAATTCTTCTTCAGTTCTGTTAGAACTCATCAGATTGTCTTCATGTTGGATGCAGGGAATGGTTGTTCGCTGCAATAGTTGCAAAGGTTTGAGATTAATAGTGCATAATAACTTTGATGGAAAAAAACATCTGAAGTGATTAGAATAACAGCGATACTTAAATGCATAACTTTAGAGAGTTACAGAGAATAAAAATAACAAAATATTTCTAAACTTAATAAGGAAATATGAATATAAATTATATTTTGCTTCTTTAAAAAAGAATAATGATAAAATAAGTGTAGACTTTTCAATAAGAAAATAATTTTATTCAAAACTTATAACTATAACAAGTTTGCTTTGCCTATTCACTGGTTTTGTATTTAAAAATATTCACTTTACCGTTTAAGAATCAGTTTTTCTTACGAAAATAATGTGTAATTTTTGTGTAAAATTCTGTTACAAGTAACGCAATTAAAAATATATAGAATAAAACTAACTTTGAAAACATTTACTATGTAACATTAAAACAGAAGGCTATATAAGGGAAAATGATTTTTAAGTTGAGATTGGTATATTTTTTGATGGCACAGGTGCTGTATAATCCATGATTCAAAATCCTGAATTTTTTTGATGATGAAGAAGTGTTGCCCAGATGACGCATCGTGACGTGCGCAATGACGTAAATACTAGGGTTACCAAAATAGAATTTTCTGCATAATTCTTATAGGTCTCCATATGTAGAACGTAATAAAAATGAGGTTGCTATATACATAAGAAAATCCGCCAAAAAATCGACAACCTCAGAATTTGGAATCATGGATTACATGGCACCTGTGCCAATTTGGTAATGAAAAACATAAATTTTGATTTTTTTGACCATTTATATTCCATCGATACATTTGAGGCTTTAATAATTTCCATCTTACAACATATAAATGTAGTATATGAAATAAACGTTATATTTTATACCTTAAATATTGTTAATTAAAAATATTGAAAAAGCTATCATCATTGAATACGTGCATTTATTTCATAGCATTAAGAGATTTTCTTAAAAATATTATGAATGAAATTTATTTACTATACGTTTCATTCATGTCATTACATATTAAATAAATTTTAACTATATTGTAGAATAAAAATAGTATAAATATTAGTTTATGAAGTAATTTTCAATAAATGAATTTATTAAAAGTATAAAATTTTTCATTAAGTATAAATATGTAAATTTAAATAAAAAAAAAGTATACAGACTGTGACATCAGGTTAATCATTAAATGTTAACCTGTATTCCTAAACTTAAATTTACCGTATTCCTAAACCACTTATTAAACTGGTGTGATTCATAATCTAAATGAACAATGTGCTGACATTTTATGTACGTCTAATATAGTTTGTTTATTTACTTATTTCAGACATTGCATGATAAATTACACATTACATACTAGAATAACAAATTATTATTACATTGTCATAAAACCACACATTTTTTCGAGGAATATTCTTAAAAAATGCTATAAATAAAATTAATTTCTTAGAAAATATTTAAATGTACATTATCAAATAATCTCTTTCACGTTCAGATTTATGCCTTTTATTGTTTTGTTCTTTAAATTTAAATTAGAAAAGGAACTTATTTCCTCTAAACAATAAATAGTAATCAACTACATCAAAAGAATCAAAGTTAAATAGAAAATTTTCGGTTTTGTATGAAACAATGTTCTTTTGTTCATAAAAAGAAGTATTGTAATTTGCTATATTTTCAATAAACAACCTATTGTTATAAAGATTAAATTGTAAACAAAATCAATTTATTTTTGGAAACAATGTAAAGCATAGTTTTCTGTGAATGAATAATTGAAAAGAGTGTTTGAATGCAGTTGAATTAATATGAAAGTTCAGACTTGTACCTATTGTATAATTTTTCTTCTACTTTTATGATAAAATAGGTATTCCTTATCAAAAAATAAAATTATTATTCCATTTAGTTGAATGAATTTATTATTCACCTAATATTAAATAGATTTATTTAGGTGTGAAATAGAATTGAAACATCGAATTATAAAAGATTTAATGCCGTGTCTTAAAATGAAATTAATGTTGTTCAACAAATGTAATTCAGAAATAAATGTATATTTTAAATAGAACATAATTCATATAGAAATTTCATGTCTCAGAAAGAAGTGCTAGTAAATGAATTCTTCACAATAGCTAAAAATTAATAAATTTTCTCAACGTAAAGCGTTATATTGTATTTATATTTTAAATAACATTAAAAAGGTTCTTAAATATTTTTTAAAATAATATTTAAAAATATATATACAGGAAAATCTACATATACATTAGTGATAATAAATCTGATGGCAATATATTATTTTTCAGTTTTGGTTTGGTTTGTTGTCGTGTCCATTTGAAGTCAAATGAAATCATTCCATATTCCAAAATCACGGCCATTTTGCAGTTTTAAAGAACATATTTCAGAATTTTAAGTGTCATCACATTTAATCTGAATGTTTTATGAAAACATTTACAGAAACAGAAATAATTAACTTACGTTTTTTATGCAATATGCAGACAATATTTATATTTCAATTAATTTAAGTATCAATCAATAAATATATATTGCCCTGCTTTAAAAATTATCATTAAAAAGAAAGGAAGAAATCATTTAAGTTTTTAATCGATACAAATAAAATTGATGTGATTTCATAAAAGTCATATATATACAGGGTGATCATAATTAAACTGCAAATTTAAAAACGCTGTAAAAATAGAACCACTGGTCAGAAAGACCTGAAATTTCACCAGAATGTACTTAGAGCAGGGGTATTTTGTTTGGCGTGGGAAAAATTAAAAAAAAAGTGGTTAATAGATGGCACAGCACAGGCGGCTGTAGGTTAATTGCATGAATTCTGACATGAACGATAATCATTTGTGGCTGTAAGCTGAACGTTAAACTAGCTGTGCTATTGTAAGTCAGGCAGATGTTGTGGCACTCTTGGTGTAAAGCCTATACAGAGCGACAAGGTGGTGCCACATCGAATAGGAAAAAATCGGTTTTTAATTGCCCTAAGTCTAAAAACCGTAGAAAAAGCCAACAATAATTCGATTTTAAATTGTCCTTAGTCTTCTTCAAGAAATTTTCAATATGGTGTCCACCATTTTCTGTTAGGAAGTGTAAACGTAAAACGGTATTTTCCACAGCAGCTTGGAGTGTATCAGTGCTGATGTTGTTAACGTGTTGAGTAATGCGGCATTTCAAATCCACTAAGGTGTCTAGTGGAGCACTGTACACAACATTTTTCAGAAATCTCCAGAGCTAAAAGTCACAGGGAGTGATGCCCGGTGATCTAGGCGGGCCAGGGAGTTGGAAAATGTCGGCTGATAATACGGTCATTTCCGAAATAGCGTTGCATCACCATCGACAATTAACGAGAATTCAGACTACGCAACATTTTATACAAGACGTTAATTTCCATATAACCACCTGTGCAGTGCCATCTAAAGGCCACTTTTTTCCTAATTTTTTCCCACGCCAAACAAAATCCCCATGTTTGAAGTACATTCTGGTGAGATTTCAGGTCTTTCTGACCAGTGGTTCTTTTTTTACAGCGTTTTTAAATTTGCAGTTTAAATATGATCACCCTATATAATTAAATAATTTCAAGCAGTTTCTGTACTTGAACTGGGATTATAAATATATTAGGTTGGGGAAAAAGAAATCCATTATTTTTATATGAACTTCAGGACTTTATTTAACATGCTTCGGATTGTCCGATTTGGGTCAAATATGCACCGTTTTGTTGTATGATTTGTTGCCATTTTAAAGGTAACTTCATAATGCCTCTCTCATAGAAGTCCTGGTCTCTATTTGCAAAAAACTCTAGTAGTCGATTTTCACAATCCTCCCTAGATGCCAATTTTTTATCATTAAAGAAATTTTGCAATGCAAGAAAAATGTCGTATGTGATCCATTTCTCATCTCCAGTCACCATCCATTTAAGAAATGGGTCTATCTCATTCCGTTTGGCCAAGGCTTCGCAGATGGAAATTCGATCCATCATGTTTTTTTCTGTTAATTGGTGTGGCACCCAAACATCGAGCTTCTTTTTGAATCCAGCTTTGTGTAAATGGTTTAAAACAGTTTTATGGTCGATTTTTAGCTCCTGGGCGATGTTACGACTGCTAACATGCCGGTCAACTTCGATCATTTCTCCGATTTTATCGACATTTTCGACGATCGGCCTACCTGTGCGAGGTGCATCTTTAACACAAAAATTCCTGAACGGAATCTACGAAACCAAAATTGGACATAATTGGCTGTTACAGTATTGGAACCATAAACACCTTTCACAATTTTAGCCGCCTGGCTTGCATTTTCGCCTTTGTCAAAGAAAAACTGTAAAATGTACCGAATTTTCTCTTTGTTCACTTCCATTTTTAACACCCTGTAACTCACAACTGAATGCACCAAACAAAAAACAGCAAAAGAATTTTTTTTACTGCGAAATGTCACCTTTCCAACGAGCATAAATCTGAAATTGTTTGATCGATACTTTACGAGAAATCTATCAGTACAGCCATCTGCCGAAAAACTAATGGATTTCTTTTTCCCCAACCTAATATTATAAAACATATCTATAAATATTTTACATAGGGTTTAATATTGGTACTATATTATACACTTTAATCAAATATTTTACAACAAATGTTGAAATTAAATTATATCATTGTTTTTGAATTTTTGTCAAAAAATAGAATTATTTGATAAAAATTCAAAATAGCATTTCTTATGAAATTCATTAATAAAAACTTCGTTGGTGCGGTTTTGCTAACATTAAAAATATAAAGGAATCCAAAATGAAGTATGTTCCATAAATACCAATAGAACAATATCTTATGTATTTATTTATAATAAATAATGACATAACGGGATTTCAGAGTCATGATGATTTATTTTGCAATAAATACCATACCGTATTGAATTACATCTTCTAAAATTGGTTGTAAAAGAAACAAATTTCATGTTTAGTAGATTAAAAAGTAAAGTTTTTACGAGACTATAAATTTAAAAATTATAATAGCAAAATCTATCAAAATATTTGCACTTGATAAAAATAATTTTGTTAAAAGAAAATCTAAACTTACAGAAGTAATTCTGGATAATTTATTACTGATATTAAAACGATTCTGGTTATTATGATTACTCATAGCATTTATTATATATAAACACGGTTCAAAATTCTTGCAATTTTTCTTCTGGAGCTTAAAAGATCATTTGAATATAACAATTGTATATTCAACTTAAAAAGCTTTAATAAGTTAATCGAATTTTCACTTCTTTTAACAATATCATGATAAATCATTTCTAATTTTGATTAGATTTTAGAATAAGTTAGCTATAAATTTAGTTTTAAATTTAATATAATAATTTTTATAAATTAAAGCTATATGCCATGTAACTCGAATTATTATTGACTACACGCACAATATAGAGGAGTTTCAATTACTTTTGTATACCTTATTTACTTTTCACTTCTTACGTGCATAAGTTATGTATATATATATATATATATATATATATATATATATATATATATATATATATATATATATATATATATATATATATATATATATATATATATATATATATATATATATATATATATATATATATATATGATATATATATATATATATATATATATATATATATATATATATATGTATGTATATATATATATATATATATATATATATATATATATATATATATATATATATATATATATATATATATATATATATATATATATATATATATATATATATATATATATATATATATATATATATATATATATATATATATATAAATATATATATGTATATATATATATATATATATATATATATATATATATGTTTGTGTGTATACATATACAAAAATTTATTATAAAAAATATACAAAAATCATATATTTTAAAGTCTCCACATTTTGAGCAAATTTAAATATATTATCCACTTAATTTTAGTAATAATTATAATTGAGTATAATATATTAATATTTTTTTTAAAATACTAATATATTATACTTAATTGTGTATGCATGTAAAACCCCTTGCACTAATATAAAGACCCAAAAAGTTTAATATAATCTAAAAAATGTACATATTTCATAATCATAGAAGCAATAGCCTAAATTTAAGCAATCATAGTATAAATTAACATTTTATACTTAATTTAGAAGATAAAACAAAATTTCAAACAAAAACTTCCTAATATGTAGGTTAATGCCTCTAAATAAAATTTAAATAATTTCTATGACTTATATTACAAAATCATTAAGATTAGTCTTCTTTATCAATCTATATTTAGTAAATTAGAAACAATTATAAATAATGTTATTATATTTTGTGAGAAACATTTTTTTTATAAATTTCTGTTTGCGTTTTATAAGGGCTATTATATGATCTTATAATTACAATCTAAATATTTATTTAGTTTTTAGAGCAGCAAATGATTTTCCTTCTCACTTAATTGCTTTACTTCATTTTATCAAAACAAATGAATAATTATTAATAGTATGATTTGAAATCTTTTAAAATGTTTTATATTGACGCATTTTCGAAATTATTTAACTATCCATATATTTCCTACTAAAAATGTAAATAAAATACTCTGTAAAATTGTTGAATTTGTGTTTTATTTCTTGAAGATTAAAATACAAAAGCTAATAACATAGAAAGAAGTTTTAATTTTAATGTTTATAATAAAAAGTATTTCATTATGACAATTTTTTTCAGAATGGTTTGTTGTGTGAAATGATATCTACAAATTGACGTCCGTTACTTCAAATGAATTGATCAAGTAAAAGTAATATAATAAATTGCTTTGAAAATTCCAGGTAAGATAAAAAACTGATGATATCATGTTTTAGTGTCTATCAATTTAGTTCCCTTATGTTCTATTTTTTATGAGACAAATATGATTAATTGCATGCTATTCTAATTATAAGTCTCTTTTTCATATATTATAAAGGCATATTATTATTTAAATCTTTAATATCATGTAAAATGTATTAATATAGCACTAAACATAGACTCCCAAGAGAGCATAAAATACAAGAGAAGATTTATTTCAGAATTTAATCTTTAATTCCCTACTAAAATTTGAAACAAAATTATATTACTAAAGAAATCATTTTGTTACTTATTTAATTAAAAAAATTACATTTTTAAAAACTTCTTATTTTATGACAGTTTTCTGATAACTTGCATGGTAGACAAGCATTCAAAAGGTATGAAACTCACATGAAATAATATTATTGAAACATTTAGAGACAATAAGATAATTGATTTATATGAGTTTATTAGTTAATAGAGAGAATATTCATTTCACATTAAAATCCTTAGTCTACTATAAATAGTTAATTTCATTGTTAATGTTACCTCTAACCTTAAAAAATAAATCTTCAGATTTTAATTATGTTATTTCATTAAGATTTTAATTTCCTTCAAATTATTCTGCTAGAAACAACATAATTAAAATGTATCGGTTAATTATCATAGCTTATAGTTACTATATTATAATAATTTAA
>JAJQOW010001254.1:0-56735 GCA_037975125.1 Latrodectus hesperus | reverse complement strand
CCTAGAAATTATGGTCAGTGAAGTATTGTAGACTTATTCGCTAGTCAGTTATATGGAGTAGACTTTAAATTAAAGGAAATCAAATCTTATAAAACTGCCAATCTCTCATATTCTTGTGGAATTCAGGTTAATGTAATAGCAACATTTATAATCTGGTCATAAATATTATGCTTTCTCAATTAGCAGCACTCGTGTGCAAAAAGTTACCTCAAAACCATAAGCAATTCAAACCATAAATCTGTTGTCATTCAGAGATAAATGTACAAGAATTCAATAAGTCAAGATAAAAATAGACCATGCAAAAATTTAGAAACTCATATCTTTTTAATAAGTCTCATTCGTCAAATGTTATCTCTATTTTGTTCCCAAATTGTTCTTTTAGAAACAGTATAGAACAAAGGTCATGTTTGTTTTTAAGTTCCAATTGGAAGCTTTTATGTTCTTCGGTGTCTTTGTGCGATGCGTTCCTTACTTTCAGCTTCACTAGTATAAACTCTTTAATGTTCCTTTATTCTTACTTTAGGATCCAGTTTATTGCTTCTAAAGAATATCAAGCCTTGAAATTCCATTACGTTTGTAGAACAAAAGAGATGAGCTGTAGGCGATGTTTTTTATCACAGTAGAGAGGTTAAGGTTATTGAATATAGTATGCAATGAATATTATTTTATGTATTGGAATAGTTCATGTTTCTGATTAAGATTTCTCTGGTTATTCTTTTACAAAAGGATGTTATTAAAAACCCCAGCCTTGAGGAAGGAATGACTGTTGCTTTTGATAGAGAAGGTTACGCGTGTTTTCTTTTTCTTAATTAATTTAAGGAAAAAGATTGTTATTCGAGAAAAAAAAGAACATTAAATTTGTAAAATGCTTAACGCTGCTTTTGAATACTCAAAATTGAGTGGAATTTTAGTTTTTGAAATTATTCAAATAAGTTTTGCTTTAAAAGAATAATTGAAGGAAAATGCATGATATCTCATAATTGGATACTTTAAATGATCTGTTATAAATATTTATAACAACTCACTGATTTTTCTCTTCCTTAAAAAACTTTCGGTCATATTAAAATGTAGCAAAGGAGTAAACCTGGAAATATCAGAAGCCTGAAAGATTACTGCTGTTTAATTCTGAGACTTTAGACGAAGGGGGTGCCACGGATTTGGTCTAGGAATTGTTGAATAACGTGAGATGGGTATTGTTCGTCAATCTTCTACTGACACATCAGTCAGGGTGCGTGATTGGACATTTCACGGGGTTTTCTTTTCTTCCGTGCGGTATGTGACTACAGTATACAGACTTTGAATAATCATTACGAAAGACAGGATACAGTGAATGTTTAAATGAATTACAAACGCCTTTGACTATTAACATATTTGCTACGTGATGTCAAAAAAATCTATCATACCTATCAACTTACTTACAAATAGCAGAAAACAATATTTACTTTCCATTGTTCAGCAGTATCTGAAATCGAACCTGGAACCTTTCACTTTGAAGTTTGAGATCACTCAAGTGAAACACGAATCTTTACTAGATAAAGATTTATGAGTGCACTACACTATAAACATATAATTCTTAGAGGCAAATCGAACCAATGAACTGATGAACTTAACACTAGAGTGCTAACCATTTGGTTTCTGAAGTCCTAAGTATTGAATACCATATGAATATACCTTCCTCTGAATTTTTGCTATAGTTTAGTCTCTATTTGCCTTATTTTATGTTAATTATGAATAAACACATTAGCGTAGTTTTGTATTAAAAAAATAAAGTAAATACAGGCTCCATTAAATTTCGGAGTTTAGTATACAAGCTTATAATACCCAAAATTTAAGAACTCTTCCAAATTTTGTTACCTTAATGTCTCACAAATAGTATTACTTTGTCGATAATTAATGATTATGTTGGTCATGGCTCTTGAATTTAAAAAGTTATTTTTATAGAAATATAAACAAGTATATCAAAAGTATTTCAGTTTTTATGCTGCCATCATTAGATATTTAAAGGATAAAAAAGATGACTGAATTCAACCATTTTCGCTCTTCAATTGGGTTTCTTAAAAACGATTTAATTGACTGCAGCATTACTAATGGAGCGAATTCGAAACAAAATACCGAAAGCTGTTTTTTTAGCGAAAAAACCTTTTATCATCGCGATGGTTTGAACGCTTTAAATTCGCTTAATGAGGAGAAATTGAAAATGAAAGAAGGCGTCGTAGAAATAAATTTTTGGAAAATTCAGTTTTTTGTAAGGATAATGATGCACGAAAACGTTCCCGAAGTAATGAGTATCGTGAAGAGTTCTCTTTTCTTCCACCTGCAAGATTGATTCTTCTTTTTTTTTCCCCCACTCATGATGAAGCATCTTTTCGAATGGGAAAAACTACAATTTAATGAGATTTCATTTTTCTGATGCTATTTTCCTATTTTAATTGAACTTGGTGCTGCAGCATTTTTTAAAACATGTATGTCATAAACATTTACGGGTCTTAAATTGAAGTCCAAATGAATCGGAAATTAAGTATTTGTCCAAATATAAAATTTCAAAGAATAAATCTGATTATATTTAAATTTTTGTACCAAATTTCGACACTTTCAATTATCAGTCCGGATAACTGTCTATATGTTACTATTTAGAGGAACAAATATATCTATATATAAAAAAATTTCGTGTCACGATGTATGTTCCCGATAAACTCCGAAACTAATGAACGGATTTTGATAAAATTTTGCAACCATTTATAATATAGTCCAACTTAAAAGATAGAATAGTTTTTATCTCTTAATTATTATTTTCAATATTTATTATACGACATTAATGTTTATTTATTGTTTAGTTCTGTAACTTCCTAATAGATGGCGGTTTAGCATCTAAGTTGCACAGGTATTCGGCAGATGGCGACGTGTTTATTTTTCTGGATTATACATCTTCGAGAAAATTAACGTGCGTGCGCAATCGCGTGGTTAAATATAGAATTTACATATATTTTTATTATTATATTTTCATGATGTACATATATTTTCATGATACATATATTTTCATGATGTATAATCATATTATAACAATTTTTTGTGAATCACTTTCATAATTATACTTTGTATTGTGTTATTATTGTGCGTGTTCAGTTTGAATATTTTTAGTATTATAAATAGTAAAATAAAATTTTATTTATTGATTTTTCTCTACTAATTTTCATACCACCTCCAAAACATGTAAGTATTTCTTGACAGCCTTTTATTTTTTTTATTTTTATTTTATAATTTGATAATTATTAATTTATTCAGTAGAACATTTTGATCTAATTTATTTATTCAAATGATAAATTCTTTTAATTTTTTTATTTCAGTATAATGCCGCGGAAAATTTTTTTAGTTTTAATAATTAAAAATTGAAAAAATAATAGTTCGATGTCAATGTTATCTACCTCATTTATAACAATTTATTTTTAGATGTTTTTAATTTATATAGTATATTTTATAAGTAAGTCACTGATTACTAACTATAATTTAATATAAGATGAATAAAATGTAAATTCAGAAAGTATATGTTGATTTGTGCTTAATTTCAAAATTTCGATACTTTACCTATTACTTTTAAATTTTTGCGAAATGTTTTATATTTTAACCTCATATGAATGAACCTATTATAAATTTTTTTAGAAAATATTAATTTGATCTTACCCAAGAATTAGTAAAAAATTGATTCAATGTATTATAAAAACTCAACCACTGCAACGCGTGGCTGGGTCAGCTTGTATATATATATAGTTCTCCGATTAATTTTGCATCTGAACTGACAGTTTGTTTTACTCGTATAAATCTTAATATGAAAATCTTCAAAGCTTATTCGCACTAAATAATATATTTTAGATTATTTTATCATAAATCTAATATTTATATATCTTTTAGTAACGATAATACAATTGGTTGTCATTTTCTACAAATTTCGCCAATTTCGATTATTAATTGGATAAATGACGATTATTTACCATTTCAAAAATATATATTCATCCAATTGGCTAATTTTGCATCTAAACTTAAAGTTTCTTTATAGTTTTCTTTTATAGTTTTTTATTGTACTGATAATTTTACTTTTGGTGTTAATTCTTTTAAAAATAATATTAAAATCTTCAAAGATTCTTTGTACTGACAATGTTATATACTTTTCATAGGCGCAAATCCAATATCTATATAAATTTTAGTTTTCATAAAAGAATGGATTATGTTTAACAGCAGATTTCATTCCTTTCGATTATTAATCTGGCAAATAATGATTAGTTGCCATTTAGAAAATATATTTTTTACTTCTAATTCCCGGTTATTACAAGAAAATTCACCTTTTTTACAAGAGTGATAGCAACTTATAACACCAGTGGAAGTAACCATTGTGGTTTCGAAAATCGGTGGATCTTCATAATTTAGAAGTAATTACCAAGCAAGAGACCCCAAATGTGGGTTCCCAGCCTAGAAGTATCATTTCTCATGGAGGACATTGTGACCAGACATATCTCTCCTGCCACCATAAGGATATAAGACGGATCTTCGTTGGGTCGGGATTCGAGTTTACTACCTTCCGATCATGAAAGTAAATGCCCTAACAAACTCTTTGATTAATTCTGTTTAACTCTTCGATTCAAATGATAGCTTTTCTTATAGAATACAGATAGTTACTGTTTGTGGTAGCTCTTTTAATGATAATATCTAAATCTATAAGACAGCTCAGTGCATGCGACAATTTTTTTTTGCATTTTTTTCATTATGAATCCAAGGGTTGAATATGTTAGTATTTTTGTTAAATTATTTAATTTCAGTTGATAAAGAAATGAAATAAATGTGAATAAATTTCAAACGAAAACAATGGATAGTATTTCATAGCAAATATCAATGAACCAGATGATTCGTCGGTTCACTTAATCGTTCTAAGACCACTTCTTTTCTACGATTGTGTGCTGATTCAATAAAAATATAAGTTCTAAACATATGATTTTTAAACTCTACAAATATATACATTCTAGTTGGGAGTCGAGCTCACGAACCATTGAATCGAAGATTGATGTATTGACAGAAGATCTGTTAGCTCGGCTTAAGTATAAAGGAATTCATAGCATAAATCATACAGCTATAAATTATTAAGAAAAAATTTGCTTTTAATATTGACGTGACATAGCTAAATTTTCATGCGTTTTTTAATAACAAAAATATTTTAAATTGCAGTTTGAGAGAATAAAGCTAATATTTAGCTTTTATTTATTTTATGTAAATCATAAATTCAAAAGCACAGAATTATGTTGTTTTTTTTTTTATGTATTATATTACCTTAATCGAAATATATTAGAGCATTAACAAAGTAAGAGTTATAGTTTATTTTTTTCAAAGCTTTAGTTGAGCATTTATTCTACAGCTTAGTTATACACTTTTTCAATCAATCTATATTGCTTTTTCAACGAAATGTTTATCATAGTAAATAATGAAAAAATGTATTTTGTATAAGAATATACGACTAAAGAACAACATAAATACGAAACTTTTCCACAAATCAGAAGTGATGGAGAAATAGCCTTAAAGTATTATTTTATAGTATATCATTATATTACGTCACTATATTGCATCATTAATTAAATTAGTAGAGCTGTAATAAGTATCTTTTTCAGAACTTTAGTAGAGCATTTTTTCAATAAATCTGCATTCCTTAAACAATAAAAATATTTATCATAGAAAATAACATCAAAATCTATTATGCCTTTTATAAAAATGTCTAACAAGCGGCATATATAATATGTTGTTTTAAGCCAACCAAAATTGTTAGATCTTAAAATAATATTTTAATGGAGCTATATAAGATAATGAAAAAAATTAATAGAGTATATTAGATAATTAGTTAAATTAGTTGAATAATACATAATCTTTTTTTACAAAGTTTTAGCAGAGCAGTTTTAATGTTACTTAATAAAAACATTTTTCTAATAAATCTACACTGCTTAATAAAGAAACTTTTTACAAAAATATTCATAATAGAAAGTGATGTTAACATTTACTCTACTCATTTTATATATACGGCTGGAAATGACATAAACTATGTTAGTCAACCAAAATTGTAGAGTTTTAAAATGTTATTTTAGTAAACCTATATTAGATTATTTATTAAATTAGTAGAGCTACAGTTAATTATTTTTCAAAACTTTAGTAGAGCATTTTTTTGCTCTATAAAATATTTTTTAAATCAGCTATTGCTCAATTACAAAAAAATTTATGCAAAACCTTATTTTAAAAATTTAAAAAATATATGTATGCATTATATATGACTAAAAAATTTAAGTAGTATATTGCTTTTCAGCCAATCAATATTGATTAAGAATATCTTTCAATGCATTAATGTTTAATACAGCATTTTCCCATTTCTTAATACGAGGATTTTTTTTTTTTATAAAATCGTTCTTAATAACATTATAAAAATATTTACAAAAATAATTTTAAAAGGAAGTTTTAATTTTATTGCTTAATTATATTTTTTATAATTTTTTGTCTATAGATAAAATAAATAAATGAGAAAAACCGAATTATATATTTCTTCAGTTGCTGGAAAAAAATTGCAGCTTACAGAAAAAAATCTCCTTTTAGTAAAAGATAAATACTCACCAGTTGAGAAAAACACTTTTAAAATTCTTTCAAGGATAAAAATTTATTCCAAATATAAAAAAGTTTAAGAAATGTTTTTCTTGAAGACATTTTTTCTATTTGTTTTTCCTGTGAGTCTATCGAATAGTAAAAAAATTACGAAATCATGAAATACGACTTACCTTAAGCAACCGTAACTCAAACACTTTTTAATCAAAGTAGATATCCTCGGTTCCAACTTTATTTTTTATGAGCAAACGCGAAACGCAGACAGCTGTTATGTTATAACTTTCCTCGCTGAATAAACTTTATTTTAGAATTTTGAGAGATCGAAAATACTTAAATGTTTCGAATGTTATTTCTTCTTAACTCCCTGGTAAGCTTATTTTACCCATTCCCTTTAACGTTTTACTCCCGTTTATATTGAAAACTGTAATTTTTCTTTCTTTTTTTTTTTTTTGCTAGGAAGGTTTAACAAGGAAAAATATTTTCACAATTTGGTAACGAATTTCGAACATATAAATGGAGTATGTCATTCTGTTTTAAAATGTATTGTTATCAGTTATTTAAATTGTTGCTGACTCACACAAAAAATGCTCTTTAAATACTTATTTTTTTCTGTGTCATATATTTGACACTACATCGTGGGAAGCCTACCGCTCGAATGCCATTGTCAGGTATTTTAGCATACACCACATAAAATTGCCCCTTTTTTCATAGGTAGTGGACAATATTTACGTATCCCAAGGGAGGAAACCAGGAAAACTCCTAAGCACCCAATCCAACAGATGAGTATGCAGATGTGCAAATTTCATCTGCCATTGTTCAATATTTCCTGGAATCAAACCTAGGATTTTATGCTTAGAAGTTTCGTGTGCTACCACTAGAGGTCGCGGTGACCCTACTTCTGCGTCATACTAAATAAATATGATTATTTGAATAAATAAATCCAGATGATAGAATAGTTGTGCAAATTTAAAAACAGTTGCAATATTTGACACCTCATGGCCTAACTACAACGAGCTATTATAACACGCATATATAATTTAGCGTTCCGTGCGGAATTTTCTGTTAATCGTGGGTTGTATTTACATATTGTAAGGGTGGAGACCAAGGCTCACTTGAGTAGATCCGAATGCATATTTGGGAAACTCAGTATCCATCATTTCATTTTCAACACTTCGGTGTAACATTTCATTAGTTCGATTCTCACTAAAGGTGAAAATATTTGCAGTAGTTCAGAATGCATTTTGTAATGTTGGTTCTGTTTAAAATAGACCAAAAGCGAAAAAATTACTGCAAAAACAACCCATTATTCCAGAATGATAATGATTGAAATTTCAACCTTCCATTTTGAAGACTGCAATCCCATAACTAGTCTATAATAAGTACTATATAATTGCTATATACTCCTAATGTTTGCTACTTGAATTTTCATTGTATAGTTATATTTTGGAAATGTACATAGATGATATTAAATACTTTAATACTGTAGCTGAAATATGAAGAATTACATGCAAGTTTGAATTGATAATGTTATAAATTTGTGCGATAGCAATCTGATATCTTTCCATTGATAGAGTGTGTTTGAATACACGTCCTTTATTTGCGTTTTAAAATTTGTGTTGATTACCATCAGCAAGGCTTATGCTGCAAACATAGTATAACGTCGAACAACCCCGAGAGCTCATGATGGTCTACAACACAACTGATTTGATACCAAGAGAAGCTAATCAATATTATAATGATTAACATCAGCTAGGCTTATGCTACAAACATAGTATAACGTCAAACAACCTCGAGAGCTCATGATGGTCTACAACACAACTGATTTGATACCAAGAGAAGCTAATCAATATTATAATGATTAACATCAGCTAGGCTTATGCTACAAACATAGTATAACGTCAAACAACCTCGAGAGCTCATGATGGTCTACAACACAACTGATTTGATACCAAGAGAAGCTAATCAATATTATAATGATTAACATCAGCTAGGCTTATGCTACAAACATAGTATAACGTCAAACAACCTCGAGAGCTCATGATGGTCAACAACATAACTGATTTTATACCAAGAGAAGCTAATCAATATTATAATGATTAACATCAGCTAGGCTTATGCTACAAACATAGTATAACGTCAAACAACCTCGAGAGCTCATGATGGTCTACAACACAACTGATTTGATACGACGAGACGCTAATCAATATTATAATGATTAACATCAGCTAGGCTTATGCTGCAAACATAGTATAACGTCAAACAACCTCGAGAGCTCATGATGGTCTACAACATAATTGATTTTATATGAAGTGAAGTTAATCAATTTTTTAATCATTAACATCAGCTAGGCTTATGCTGCAAACATAGTACAACGTCAAACAACCTCGAGAGCTCATGGTGGTCTACAACATAATTGATTTTATATGAAGTGAAGTTAATCAATTTTTTAATCATTAACATCAGCTAGGCTTATGCTGCAAACATAGTATAACGTCAAACAACCTCGAGAGCTCATGGTGGCCTACAACATAATTGATTTTATATGAAGTGAAGTTAATCAATTTTTTAATCATTAACATCAGCTAGGCTTATGCTGCAAACATAGTATAACGTCAAACAACCTCGAGAGCTCATGATGGTCTACAACATAATTGATTTTATATGAAGTGAAGTTAATCAATTTTTTAATCATTAACATCAGCTAGGCTTATGCTGCAAACATAGTATAACGTCAAACAACCTCGAGAGCTCATGATGGTCTACAACATAATTGATTTTATATGAAGTGAAGTTAATCAATTTTTTAATCATTAACATCAGCTAGGCTTATGCTGCAAACATAGTATAACGTCAAACAACCTCGAGAGCTCATGGTGGTCTACAACATAATTGATTTTATATGAAGTGAAGTTAATCAATTTTTTAATCATTAACATCAGCTAGGCTTATGCTGCAAACATAGTATAACGTCAAACAACCTCGAGAGCTCATGGTGGTCTACAACATAACTGATTTTATACGAAGAAAAGCTAATCAATATTATAATGATTAACATCAGCTAGGCTTATGCTGCAAACATAGTATAACGTCAAACAACCTCGAGAGCTCATGATGGTCTACAACATAATTGATTTTATATGAAGTGAAGTTAATCAATTTTTTAATGATTAACATCAGCTAGGCTTATGCTACAAACATAGTATAACGTCAAACAACCTCGAGAGCTCATGATGGTCTAAAATATAACTGATTTTATAAGAAGTGAAGTTAATCAATTTTTGATGATTAACATCAGCTATATAGGCTTATGCTGCAAACATAGTATAACGTCAAACAAAATCGAGAGCTCATGATGGTCTAAAATATAACTGATTTTATAAGAAGTGAAGTTAATCAATTTTTAATGATTAACATCAGCTATATAGGCTTATGCTGCAAACATAGTATAACGTCAAACAAAATCGAGAGCTCATGATGGTCTAAAATATAACTGATTTTATATGAAGTGAAGTTAATCAATTTTTTAATCATTAACATCAGCTAGGCTTATGCTGCAAACATAGTATAACGTCAAACAAAATCGAGAGCTCATGATGGTCTAAAATATAACTGATTTTATAAGAAGTGAAGTTAATCAATTTTTGATGATTAACATCAGCTATATAGGCTTATGCTGCAAACATAGTATAACGTCAAACAAAATCGAGAGCTCATGATGGTCTAAAATATAACTGATTTTATATGAAGTGAAGTTAATCAATTTTTTAATCATTAACATCAGCTAGGCTTATGCTGCAAACATAGTATAACGTCAAACAAAATCGAGAGCTCATGATGGTCTAAAATATAACTGATTTTATAAGAAGTGAAGTTAATCAATTTTTGATGATTAACATCAGCTATATAGGCTTATGCTGCAAACATAGTATAACGTCAAACAAAATCGAGAGCTCATGATGGTCTAAAATATAACTGATTTTATAAGAAGTGAAGTTAATCAATTTTTAATGATTAACATCAGCTATATAGGCTTATGCTGCAAACATAGTATAACGTCAAACAAAATCGAGAGCTCATGATGGTCTAAAATATAACTGATTTTATATGAAGTGAAGTTAATCAATTTTTTAATCATTAACATCAGCTAGGCTTATGCTGCAAACATAGTATAACGTCAAACAACCTCGAGAGCTCATGATGGTCTACAACATAATTGATTTTATATGAAGTGAAGTTAATCAATTTTTTAATCATTAACATCAGCTAGGCTTATGCTGCAAACATAGTATAACGTCAAACAATCTCGAGAGCTCATGGTGGTCTACAACATAACTGATTTTATACGAAGAGAAGCTAATGAATATTATAATGATTAACATCAGCTAGGCTTATGCTGCAAACATAGTATAACGTCAAACAACCTCGAGAGCTCATGATGGTCTACAATATAACTGATTTCATACGAAGAAAAGCTAATAAATTTTTTAATGATTAACATCAGCTAGGCTTATGCTAAAAACATAGTATAACGTCAAAAAACCTCGAGAGCTCATGATGGTCAACAACATATCTGATTTTATACGAAGAGAAGCTAATAAATTTTTTAATGATTAACATCAGCCAGGCTTATGCTGCAAACATAGTATAACGTCAAACAACCTCGAGAGCTCATGATGGTCTACAACATAATTGATTTTATATGAAGTGAAGTTAATCAATTTTTTAATGATTAACATCAGCTAGGCTTATGCTACAAACATAGTATAACGTCAAACAACCTCGAGAGCTCATGATGGTCTAAAATATAACTGATTTTATAAGAAGTGAAGTTAATCAATTTTTAATGATTAACATCAGCTATATAGGCTTATGCTGCAAACATAGTATAACGTCAAACAAAATCGAGAGCTCATGATGGTCTAAAATATAACTGATTTTATAAGAAGTGAAGTTAATCAATTTTTAATGATTAACATCAGCTATATAGGCTTATGCTGCAAACATAGTATAACGTCAAACAACCTCGAGAGCTCATGATGGTCTAAAATATAACTGATTTTATAAGAAGTGAAGTTAATCAATTTTTAATGATTAACATCAGCTATATAGGCTTATGCTGCAAACATAGTATAACGTCAAACAACCTCGAGAGCTCATGATGGTCTAAAATATAACTGATTTTATAAGAAGTGAAGTTAATCAATTTTTAATGATTAACATCAGCTATATAGGCTTATGCTGCAAACATAGTATAACGTCAAACAACCTCGAGAGCTCATGATGGTCTAAAATATAACTGATTTTATAAGAAGTGAAGTTAATCAATTTTTTAATGATTAACATCAGCTAGGCTTATGCTACAAACATAGTATAACGTCAAACAACCTCGAGAGCTCATGATGGTCTAAAATATAACTGATTTTATAAGAAGTGAAGTTAATCAATTTTTAATGATTAACATCAGCTATATAGGCTTATGCTGCAAACATAGTATAACGTCAAACAACCTCGAGAGCTCATGATGGTCTAAAATATAACTGATTTTATATGAAAAGAAGCTAATCAATTTTTAATGATTAACATCAGCTAGGCTTATTCTGCAAACATAGTATAACGTCAAACAAACTCGAGAGCTCATGATGGTCTGCAGCATAACTGATTTTATACGAAAAGAAGCTGATCAATTTTTAAATGATTAACATCAGATAGGCTTATACTGTAAACACAGTATATAACTAGGCCAACCTGAGGCTCGCGAGCCCTATGCGGCTTTTTAAAGGATTATTTGTGGCTGTCAATAAATGTACCCGAGAGAACATCAAGCTCTACAATCAAAATATAAGTCGACATACCGATTATTGAATTTTGGAAATTGGAACCAGAATATTGAAATATTCTGAATTTAAAAAAACACTCCTTTTCGATACATTTCAATATTTGATGCAGGGACTTATGTGAATCATTTTATTCCTCTTTAAAATTCGTGAAACCTAAACACCGAAAATTTGTAACTAACCAATATCTTAAGGAATTACTAAGAAGTACTGTCACCAATTAGTCGCCAAATTTTAAAGAATTATCAAGAGAATTAGAATAAAGGTGTTTATATATATATATATATATATATATATATATATATATATATATATATATATATATATATATATATATATATATATATATATATATATATATATATATATATATATATATATATATATGTATATATATGTATATGCATACATAGCTTTTAATATTTAAATTCAACACGCATATTTTGCGATTTTTTTCAATAAATATAATTTCTGTAGAAAAAATTTTAATATCTTTTTTGTGCATACCTTTTAAAAATCATATTTAGTTATGACTATCGAAAAATTTGTAATTTTTAAAATTGGTGCGGACTATCAAGGAGCTTGGCCACCCCTGTAGTATATAACATCAAA
The DNA here is from genome assembly GCA_037975125.1 of Latrodectus hesperus. Lineage (NCBI taxonomy): Eukaryota > Metazoa > Arthropoda > Arachnida > Araneae > Theridiidae > Latrodectus > Latrodectus hesperus. Next base: position 43,668 of record JAJQOW010001254.1, on the reverse strand, counting down.
CAATGTCGAGACCTCATAAATATCGACAACCTACTTGATTTTATATGAAGAGCAGATTGTCAATCTTAGATGAATACAGTCAACTTGGTGTATGCTGGAAACGTGGTATAGCGTCTAAAAACTTTAGGAGCCAATAAATGTAGACAAGCCAGTTGATTGATTTTCAAGTGGAATAAATTTTAAAACTGAATACGCTTCGATATTTATCAATTACAATAGAGACTACTTAATTTGCCTTAACCCTTAACTCTGGTCGTTTAGTTACTGTGTTCTTAGCTATAGATTGTGTATCTTGGAAAATACAATATCACGGTTCAAAAATAGAGATGAAAAGGCCTTGGAAACTAAGCTCAATGTGCTTTTGCTTTACATTTTGAAGCATATATTTCTACTTACGAATGCCTCTAAAAGCACCTTATGCCCCTTATTTTTAAATAATGATCTAGTGGAGAAGTGTTTTTTGACTTGTGTATTCACAATTATTTTGAAAAATTTCCATATCACATAAGCGGAAAGATATTGGAAACTGTGAACTTCTTTAGATTTCAATCGTATTCACCTCCTAACCAATAAAGGACTTTGCTGAATCAACAGCTTTTCGAACAGGGGAAGCTTCCTCCAGGAAACACCCATTCTCAAAAAGAAGATGTCTTTGATTTACGAATGTTACCACCTACAAAAATGAAATTTTTCTTCTTACATCATGCCATGTGATTCTTAACTTTTCTAATGAACTTTCTTTGTTTAAAAAAATTAGTAAATAAATAAAAAAAATCAGAATTTGGCATGTGCTGGATTACAATGATATCAATGTGTAGAATAATTAATGAAATTTTCAAAAATTTAAATACTCCTTGCCAATTTAAAGGAACTATAAAGTTTTGTCTTTTTCAAAATTGGCTTTTTCTTTTGTTTTATTATCTACTTATTAACGGCTTGAAACAATAGAAAAAGGCTTTTTAAGCCGATCTGGTCTTTATATAAGAAATTGTTTTATTAACAAAATGAACTTCGACACTATTCTCAGACATTCGATGGTGAACTTCGCCTTGTTTGCTGCCGCTCAAAGAATGTAATTTGAAGGCAGGCAGCAAATTCGTCGACAAGTCGGATTTACGACGCCGTCTCAATACGATGTGATGTAGATGAAACGCTATCTGACGTCATGGATATTTTAAACCAATGAGATTTGTAATAAAGTAATATTGTCATTATCTCAACTGGAATGACAGAATCAACTATTTTATGGTTAGTAAATATATAAATATAACAATAAAAAACCGTTTATTTCAAACAAAGTAAACATTCGTATAAGATTTGTATCATATGCAAATTATGTCTCTCTCAATACTTCTTGAAACTGTTTTCAAACAGGGATCTGATTCAGCATCATTTAATCAAACACAATAATATTATTTACATTAAATTATGTAAATTTAATTTAAAAAATAACAGATTAAAATAAATGCAATTGAAATTTAAAAAAATATAAATTTACAAGAAGTTAAAATATAAATAAAAAATATGGAAAATATGGAAATCTTTTTAAAAGTTCAAATCATATCGCTTCAAAGAAAAATTTTCCTGTTAAATATTTAGACGCTGCATGATTAATAACCTCAAACCCGGAAATTCTGCTGTAAGGTCTCTTTAAGCTAATACTGCGTATTTGAATCAGGTAAAGACTTTTCATTCATAGAGGACCGCTGGGAAAGAACACGGTAAACTTTCCAGCACTCACAGCCCAACATCAATTTACCTTTGTTCACAGGGGTGAGGAATCGAAAATAGGATATGGTGTTTGGACTAGTCTGATCTACCAGTAGGGCAAGGAAAGCCCACCTAGGCAAATCATCCACACTACTTAATAAACAGAGTATCGTGTTAATGTTATTGTATGGCCTTTAGAAATCCACAACAATTTCTGTTTTCGAATGTTTATGGCGTTAACTTCATTCATATAATTTATCCGAACATAACTATTAGCTAAATAGGCAGTTCAAATACCCTCTCGGATCAAAAATTCATCATCGATATTGTTTATATCATTAAGATATATATTATATATATATATATATATATATATATATATATATATATATATATATATATATATATATATATATATATATATATATATATATATATATATATATTAATTCCTAATTACTTCATCCTTTTATTTAAGAAACATGAAAATAAATATTTGATGTATTTAAAACATGATATGTTTTAAAAATATATATTTGGTATCGATGAACATAAATATTTGTTGCATTTATTACCTAATAAGTATTGAAAATTTATATTTGGTATAGATGAACTTAAATATTTGGTGCACTTAAAACATGATGTGTTTTAAAAATAAGTACTTAAGACTTATTACTTCCTCTGTTTTTTTAAAACAGACGAAGTGAATAATCCTTGCAATATCATCCTACACTTACAGTAAGCGACTCTTTAATTAATTAATTAATTTATGCCGCTGTGAATAGTTAAAGGTCAGACGACTTCGTCCTTTCGTGGCAGAGGAAGGAGCATCAGCGCCGAATATACCCACGCAGTTTCTTGGAAAAATTATAAGCACCTAATAAGATAATGGTTTCTTGCGCACAGAGGCCGGAGTCTCACCTTTGATGTCAGTGAAGTAAGTGATCGGAGACTTCCTCTGTTTAAAAAACATCCCGCCCTCCTCATTGTCGGAAAACGAATGCCTAATTCAGATGAGTAGCTGAATTTTAGTCATTTTCAATTTACTTAAAACTGAACTATGCCATTTTACTTACTGCACACACAAAAAGGTTCTTCTGTATATATATATATATATATATATATATATATATATATATATATATATATATATATATATATATATATATATATATATATATATACAAGCTGACCCAGCCACGCGTTGCAGTGGCTGAGTTTTTAAAATACATTGAAGCAATTTTTTACTAATTCTTGGGTTCAATCAAATTAATATTTTCTAAAAAAATTTAGAATAGGTTCATTCATAGGAGATTAAAAATAAAACGTTTCACCAAAATTTAATAGTAATAGGTAAAGTATCGAAATTTTGAAATTAAGCACAAATCAACATATACTTTCTGAATTTACATTTTATTCATCTTATATTAAATTATAGTTTGTAATCAGTGACTTACTTATAAAATATACTATATAAATTAAAGACATCTAAAAATAAATTGTTATAAATGAGGTAGATAACATTGACATCGAACTATTATTATTTTAATTTTAAATTATATTAAAACTAAAAAATTTTTCCGCGGCATTATACTGAAATAAAAAAAATTAAAAGAATTTATCATTTGAATAAATAAATTAGATCAAAATGTTCCACTGAATAAATTAATAATTATCAAATTATAAAATAAAAATTAATAAAAGACTATCAAGAAATACTTACATGTTTTCGAGGTGGTAGGAAAATTAGTACAGAAAAATAGTAATAAATAAAATTTTATTATACTATTTATAATATTAAAAATATTCAAACTGAACACTGCACAATAATAACACTATACAAAGTATAATTATGAAAATGATTCACGTAAAATTGTTATAGTATCATTATATATCATGAAAATATATGTAAATTCTATATTTAACCACGCGCTTGCGCGCGCACGATAATTTTCTCGAAGATGGTATAATCTAGAAAAATAAACACGTCGCCATCTGCCGAATACCTGTGCAACTTAGATGCTAAACCGCCATCTATTAGGAACTTACAGAACTAACCAAAAAAATAAAAAAAAATTTAGGGTTGTACTACCCCTAACATTTAGGGGGATGAAAAATAGATGTTGGCCGATTCTCATAGATACCGGATAAGCACAAAAAATTTCATTAAAATCGGTCAAGCCGTTTCGGAGGAGTATGGCAACGAAAACTGTGACACGAGAATTTTATATATTATATATATATATATATATATATATATATATATATATATATATATATATATATATATATATATATATATATATATATATATATATATATATATATATGTATGTATATATATATGTGTATATATATATAAATATATATATATATATATATATATATGTATATATTATATATATACATATATGTATATATATATATATAAATATGCTTGTATATATATATATATGTAAAACATTGGAGATTTTTGAGAGAAAGATCCTAAAAACTATTTATGGTGCTGTCCTAGAAAATAACTGCTGGCGAAAAAGGTATAACTTTGAATTGTACAAAATCAATGGAGAAGAAGACAATTAATTAAATCAATAAAACTATTTAGAATGAGATAGGCAGGCCACCTCATGAGAGTGAGTACAGAGACAGCAGCAATAAAGCAATAAAGGTCTTCAACACCTCCCCTTTCTATAGTTGACAAGAGGAAGACACAAAAAGAGATGGAAGGACTGCCTGGAAGAAGACTTCAACATACGTAAAATCAAGAACTGGAGGTCGATTTCTAAAAAAAGGGCGGAATGCCAGAGAGATTTCTGAAGAAGGCCAAAGCCCACAAAGGGCTGTCGTGCCAATGTTGATGATGATGATGATGATATATATATATATATATATATATATATATATATATATATATATATATATATATTATTATATATATATATATATATATATATATATATATATATATATATATATATATATATATATATATGTATGTATAAGAGTAAGTGTATGAAGTTGGCTTCGCACTCCCTAAACACGGGTCCGAGATTCTATCCTCTAGCCGGGCAAGGTTGTCTGTGCCTTTTATCCCTTCAGTAGATCGATGAAACTGATTGGGAACTAAGCAATGGCCGTTCCGTGTAAGGCTGATTACCCAAATGGGGTAAAAGCTTCACACCCCAGGGCCCTTGATCATTGTAGGCTTTGATTTAATATATAGAGATCTGACAGGAACAAAATAATATATTTCGAAAACAAACTAGAAAATCAGAATGATAAATTCAAAAAATAAATAAAAACGAAAATTATCGAAAAAAATGAAAGAAAGAGAAAAATAATTTAAGTAAATTCTGGTATTATTTCCTTGTGTTAACATCGTCTTTTTTGTTAGAAATTCCAAGTATTGTATAAGGACTAAGGTTCCTGACTCCTGAGCTGTGGGTCCCGGGTTCGAATCCCGGTTCGGGCATGGATGTTACTATCTCTCTGTGTTTCTCTGTCCTTTCTTGTGTGTTGATGTTTGAATGTGGCCCGCCCTATAAACGGGTCTGTGGTGGTATGACGCGGGTAACGCTACTCGCCTCCGTGACTTGGTTCACAGTTGCCCGCTGGGTAACGACAAATGAGTAGCAGTTTCTGGCCTTGTTAGGGCATAAGGTTCGTCACCCAAATGCCCACCGTTGGAAGTAAAAATATTCTAAGGCAATAATAGCAACAAGGAGGTACAGAAAAATAAAAATACAAAATACGGAACATATTAAAGTTAGAAAATTGGGCAAATACCATGCAATAATTTGAAGGCTTCAAGTTAATTGGACTCGAATGGTTCGGAATCCATCTTAAACAATAGGTCCCATTGTAAACAACTGACGGAAATGACCGTTGAGATACAAGCAAACTAAACTTACTTTTTGAAAGAGATTGTGCTATCGTCATCATTATCAATCGCACAATCTATGAGCTTGAATCTATTAATTTGATAAGGGTTATAGCTAACTATGGCAAAAATGAAAATAATCTTAGCAGATGAGAATTTTCGTCGAATTCAAAAACAGCAATGACACTCGAGCCTTCAAAATCTATGGATTATTTTTGATGACAAGCAGCGTCTTTGAAAGGAGAAAGAAAAGCATGACTTCATTAAAGATTTCGGAAATCGAATTATCATATTAATAAGATTTTGAAATTTATCATAAATAGTATATTTAAAACTCTTGAAAAATCTATTTTACAAATAATATTGAGAAATCATTGAATACTAACATTTTACCAATAATATTAATTTAAATTATAAAGATGACATTTTACTTTATAAAAATCCCTAAAATCTTAAGCAATATAATTTTGATCATTGATGTTTCTTTAAGATCCATAATTGTTTTTATCTAATAATGACATTATTCCTTATATATATATATATATATATATATATATATATATATATATATATATATATATATATATATATATATATATATATATATATATATATATATATATATATATATATATATATATATATATATATATATATTTAATTGCCTTTGTTAGAGATTAAATGTAAGCAAATTTTTCACCTCATTTGTATTTTCGAAAAAATTTCACATTTTAAGTATGCAACTTAAATTCATGATTTTGTCATACATATTTTTAGCTTTTAATGAAAACTCTGGTTCAATATTAATGATTAGTTAAATAGTTTTACTTGAGTAGAAAAGGTTTTGCTGGTAGAGTATGTGTAGTACAGGTTTTTACTTACTGTGAATCGGATACCAGTATCACAGTATGTTATGTTCAAAACTGGCATTATAAACCTGAAAATGTTTTCATTACATTTGTATCTTTTAATAAAAATGTATTCAATTTTCATCTTGCTTTTAAAAATTTTAAATAATTTAAATAAATCACTAGAATAAAACAGCGACATCATACTCAAATTTCTAATGGAGAACAAAATTAATGGACAAAGTTATTGCTGCGTTTGTCTAAAATAATATCACGTATGCCTTTCTAGTCCATATTGTGCATTTGTTGTCCAAAAAAGTTTTATATATAAATACTTCAATTTTCTTCTATATTTATTTCAAACCTATATAAATTATTCAACTGGGAAATATTTTGTAAATTTAAAGTGGCATGTATTTCATTTAAAATTTTTATAAATAGTATTAATTAATGTATAAGCATGTTTGAGCCAACAAGAAACCAAAAAGCGTTACCAGGGTGAGACTCTTTGCGGTCAACGATGGAGGCAAGATCACTCCTTAAACTTTCGTCTATTTTGTGTAATTTACTTATTTGCAGACCTTAGTTCTTTGTACATTGCCTGGCCGTTGGAAATAAAAAAACACTGTAAAAATTTAGTTTTTAATTCTAAAAGTTAAGTTTATTGTTCTAAAATAGTTACTTTAAATTGAAATTAATGGAAAGTTTAACTTAGGAATAATTATATATATATATATATATATATATATATATATATATATATATATATATATATATATATAGAAAAATATTTTGTAAAGAGTTTTCTAAATAATTATTAATCTCATTAAAGTTATTAGAGAAAATTCACATTTCTTAATCTTTTTTCCTGTGAAAATAAATCTAAATCATTTTGTTTGTTTTAATATGTGTTATTTTTTTAATTGCAGTATTTAATTTAAATGCATTTTTTTCTTTACTTTACTTTAAAATAAATTTTTCATTCTGTTAAATATCCTAATGTACCTATACAGTTGAAAAATATCCAGATGATTTCATATTTTGAGGAATTCATTTTTGATTATTTTAGAAATGAATGTTTGTGCTTTATAATATTTGTGGTATTTTTTTTCATGTAAAATCATGATATTTTGAGTGATGTTATTAATAGGTAGTGGGCCGTATTCACAAGGCGCAAAGGAGAAAACCCTGAAATATCAATCTCACCCCATTGCCACTTTTAGATTTGCAAAAAGCATACATACATAGCGGTGTAGGCAAGCCCCTGATTGTAACCTAAGGTTAATGGGTTTGGAATACTCAGCCAACACCAAGCGCCTCTAAATACTGAACCACGGTTAGGTGACGAGGTCGCATCTGAAAATCATCCACTTCAACGCCACACCAGCAAACGCGGCTTTGGATGTCACAGATGAACGTTGACACTTCCCCAATCTATGGTACTCCAGCAACCCGGTGAGGGAGACTGTGGTCACCCTCCTTAGTCACTGCCCGTGGCAAATGATGCTTCACTTTGTGTATCTTAATGGGAAGCGGTATCAAGCAATTGAGCCACTGGAACTCACATGCTGAAAGCAGAAACACATATAGCGCTGTTAAAGGTAGTTGGAATCGAACCTAAGACTTTCAATTTCCAGAGACTACACGAGACTTCTAAATCACACGATCTTTCCGCTGGGTCGTTAGAAACCCCTTTAGAGTAAAATGTATCAGTGAAATAAATTCCGATAATTTACTAGAAATGGATATTTTATTTTAACTATAATCCTATCTGAAGGAATATTGAGCAGCCTCGAACACTGTAGTGAACTTTGGCTTAAAGATAGGAAGCGCACTTCACAGAACGAAAGATAATCGTTTCATTCCCATGCATAATTGAACGAAAGAATTTTTATTCAATAGTTTCTGCCTAATCCTGTTATAGTTACATTGATGACAATTGATAAGGGTTGTTTATATATGTAATATTTGTTAAATGAGAGTTATTCCATATAAAAGGATATTCTTAAAGATGATACAAAAACATAAGGTCCTAGATTCGATCCCACCGTAATAGCATAGCATAGCGAAGTGGCAGGACCCCGGACTTTACCAACTGGTTATCGGGTTATGCCCTACCATCTCCGAGAGCCTTCCGTAACATTTACGGGGGCCCACTTACGACCCAGCCTTTGAATTCTTTAAAATTATAGTCACATTGGTAGGGCTTGAAAGCCTACAGACATCCTAGCGCAGAGGTGTCTGCATCACAGTTCAGTTACATGATTGAAACTAGTTATAAAAATTAGTGAAAATATTATATTAAGAAAAAGTAGGAGTAATTAGGAAAACAGATGTAATAGATGTTGCTCTTCTGCTCTCTGTATGCATGACTGTAGTTTGAGCTGTTTGGATGATTTCCTGGTTTCCTCCTTTGCAACACGTGAATATTGCAGTATTATCTATGAAAAATCCTCTCGGGTTGTAGTTTACACCTTAGGTCTTAAAATGCTTTGCAACAGCCTATGGATAACGTGGTGTGGAAATTAATCTAATATATCTCTCCAGAAATTGCTTTGCCGTTGAAAGATTTATTTTTATTTTTAATATAAATGCTTGATACGTTGAAGATAAATTGTCTTCAATTTAGGCATCTATTTGGCGAGATTTTTCGCATCTGCTTTCTCAGAATTCTGTGTTGACAGGCGAGCTCAAGTCATCTTTTAGGCAATCGGAGCGGAATATACTTTGTAACAAAATAAACACTTTTGGGATTTTCACCTGGAGTCGAGAATACCTCTCGAGCGGTGACGATATTTCTCTTCGTGTTTACGCCACACTAGGAAGGACTTATTCACTTAAGTGAGCGTGACACATAAATGGCATTTTGGACAGAAAGCGACTGCCCTTTGCCATGTCTGTCCATATTAACTCCCACCCCCTCATCGCCCTTCCATTTCCTCAACTCTTTCAGCTACCTAAGAAAGTTTTGTTGCCAGTTTTGATGGAAAGAAAGAAGGAAAAAAAAAAGTGTTCCCTTGAAATTTCATTTCACTGAGTTTTCTTTTCTACGTTGTAAGTTGCGATAAAAAAAAAAAGAATACACAAAGAGGTAAGAAAAAAGTCGTAAGTAATTTCAAACAACAAAAAAGAATTCCCTGTTTCACGGTGCTTGATAAAAGCCACATTTTTTTTTCGATTTAGTGGTTCTAAAAAAGAAGAGGAATCTAACTTCTTACGATGTTTTCTGGGGGAGAAAAAGTGAAATATGTGAAGAAATTGCTTTACTTTTAGAACTGTTTTGAGCAGTTTTTAACAGGTTTGACGCTGTTGGTTGTTAACTTTTATGTATTTGTGTTGCGGAATCCTTGACCGAAAGAAGTTGAATAGGATTCCGATAGTAATTTTTTTCAAGATAAATACTCTGCATTCTCTATTTCATTCGTTCTTCATAAAAACTAGTTTAATTCCTTCAAAATATTAATCTTTACTCGCTTTAATTTTAAGTATATAAAAATTAAACAAAACTAATGGTATGACTGCGCATGTGGGCCAAAGCCTGCAGTCTCCGTATCTGTTTTAATGACCGAGGGTCTCTAAGGTGCGAAGTATTTTCAAAGATCGGTGGTCATTCTAACACAAAACTCCCAATGCTTTGTTTCCAAGCATGCTTGGTACTCAGTTTATTAACAAACTGAAGTGATGAAAAGCTGAGTCGTCCTTGCACAGTTCGAAGATTGAATTTCGGACTTTTGGCTGGAAAATGTGAAGCATTACCTCTAATCCAACAGGCGTAAATATATTGATATATAGTATACGAAACTCTTCAGAAATAACTTACGAAATAAATACGGAATTGGTTTTATTAATTGTAGGGTTATTGTTCAAGCTATTTGTACAGTAATTATGGACCGTTATTGCACAATTCCATTGATACGAAAAGAAAGAACTTATCTTTGTTGTAATAATAACTTATAATTAATAGTTTATGGGTACTAGAATAAATCCTTATCTTAGGTATTATATCCAATAAAAAGAATTTAATGTGTTATTGTAAAATGTCCGACTGTGTTGGGATTTCCATCATTACAAATGATGAAGTAATGACATCCATTCTCTGAAGTATCATTTCACATGGAGGACATTGCGATCACGAGATGCTTAACGTGTTCCATCCACTATTAGCAAACACGATGAATCATCGATTGAGTTTAGAATCGAACTCAGTACCTTCCGTTTACGAGAATGAACGACCCTACGCAACCACGTCACCGCAGCCTCACTGATTTTAAAATTTTCAAATTTAACATGCTTTTGCTTTTTTAACAGAGTATATGAATTATATCTGCATTACTTATTACTAAGAAAAGTTTAAAAGATGTTTCTCTGCATAAAATAAATTTATATTTCGTTGAGAAAAAAACATTTATCCCATAAACGTTAAATGACGTTAGGCGGGGCAAAAATATTTTCGTTTATGAAAAAAAAGTGTAATCCGGGATAGAAAGATTTTAGAAAAATCTATTGCTTGGTAAAATAATTTGCATCTATGAATTTTCTGAAGTAAGCCGATGAGAAATTTTTGTTAAAATTTAGTACTTTGGCAAAATTATTTAAATTTTAGAATTTAATAGCGTTAATTGATGCAGCCTGTGAAAGGCTTTTTATGCATAAAAAAAGAATGAAAGATTATTAATAATAAAATCTTGATGTAAATGTTTAAACTTCAATTAATAAATTTTAATCACAAATTTTTATTATAAAAATAATTACATGTTCTATAAAAAATATAAACACAAAACAGTACTTTTCCATTTCGCCGGCGCAGGTGATAAAGTCGCCAAAAATGATACAACCGCCGATAGAGGGAATATCTCCGCTGGTAAACTTTTACTGCTACGTTTCCAAAACATGTGACGGCCTTTTACTGTCAATGACTTAATTTCGACTGGTTTTTTTTCCTTTTCATAATTTTATGCTATGTTGCTATATATACAAATTTAATAATTTAATAAAATATCTCTAGAAAAAACCGGATTTTAAAAATATATCTTAGAAAATAATAATCGTAACAAATTCACATAAAAAATATTAAAAAAAAAAAGTTTTCAAAATATGCATCACCCGATAAATTGTAATCTAATATAATAAGTGAATAAATTGAGGCTCTGGCACCCATCATTCCACGCATAGCGTGAACACGAAAACAACAATTAAATAAATAAATTTAACAATTTTTATTTAAAAATTTCTATGTGTATACTATGTGTTGTCGCCAATTGGCGACTTAATTTTCGTTTGGCAAGATTTGCGCCGGTGAAATGGAAAAGTACTAACTTAACCGATATTTAAGCCACTTTAATTTCGTTACATTCGTTTCCTGGTGCCTATTTCTACCCTTCACCAACATTTAAAATTAAAAAATGCCTCATAAATTTGAGGCATTCTTAAAAATGACGGAATACATATCTGAGTTGGCCCGCTTCCTTTTCTATATTCGATATCAGATTTTTCAAAAATATATCAAACACGAGTGTCTTGAATATTCTTACGATTTTGTATTAATATTTTAATTGATTTATAGAACATATGACTTTTGCTTGTGCTCTTTATTTTCAAAGAATTTAAAACTTTTTAAACTGAAATCTTATTAAATATAATGCTATTTAATTCTAGAGACATTTAAAGATTAGATTTACTTGTGATGCCACTTGCTAACGTTTTTGCTATTTTTCTTTAATAATACGTATTTTTTATTTATTTAATAAAGATTTAACTGTTACTTTAAAATTTTACTTCTAACGAACATTTACTTTTAATTTAATTGATCTATATGTATAAAGAAAAATCTTTCACGTCAGATTTTTATAAAAATTCTAGAAACTCCTTTTTCTCTATATACTTGATTCTATAATGTATGATGGAGTCTAAGGCATTGTGGCTTTTCATCTGGAAGGGTGGGGTTCAATTCCCAATGCCGCCAAAGACCCACCGAGTACATGCGATATACGTGCTCGTTAAATCTGTGGCATCGAACATCCTGTGGTCGGTCGTTGAGCAGTAACCATGGGTGTAATAGTCTGGAGAAAATTTCCTTCCTCTCCAGATCAATAAGGAAGTGAATCCTCTGGTGAGGCCATCTATCGGAAGATTTGAGAGAAAAATCGTACTTTCACCTTTGTGGTTAAACGAAAGATGCTCCGTGCTGACATAAATTTACATAGCCAATGGCATAGCGAGCTTGGCTTGTCCAAGTGTCATAAGTAACAACACGACAGCAACATAATAGAATTTTTTTAACAATCACTAAAGATTATTTACACACCCTCAGTGATTTCCCAGCTTATTGAACTAAGTTATATAATTCTCAATGAATCGTTAGAACTTATTATATAATAAAACATTTAAACTGTAATGGTTTTATGTGTAGTACTTCTGGTAGAGAAAAATATTTATACTTCATCAGTTAATGGAATGCAACATTTTATGTTAACGATAAAAATATCTTTTTTCATTCGCTAGTTTGTAGCAGTTAAAATATTTTTATTGCATATGAATGTAAGGGAAATACCCATAATTATTTCAAGGTGGAGAAAAATTCATTCCAAAGAATCCTTATCCGTTACCATCTTGTATTATTTACGGCTGTTGTCATGACAACCTATAAACAAAGAACGCATTTGATACCATTTTGATTACAGTTGCTTAAACTCAGCAATGAAACTATTTTAATTTTCTTGAAATAATTTTTCTTTTACCTTTCGTTTAGACACAACTTAAACAAGATATTTAATGATTAGCTGCTTATAGTTTATTGCATTTTAGTATGAAAGTACATTTGAAGTCACTATTTAGCGGATGCTTAAATGTAATATAATATAAAAAGGTACTTTTCGTAAGCGTTGTACTTATAACTTTCTATTGGTATATAAACATTTTAACCAAGTACCTCATTAACTATATTTATTCAACAAACATGTACTTACAAGTAAGACTTGATTAAGAGATATCTGGTATTTATAGTACTTGTTATTCTATGATAACATGTGAAAAGATAAGTTAACTTTCTCATGAACTCCTTAACATTCTTTACTCATGAATTAACATGTATTTAATTATAAAATTCTTGTGAAAAGTATCTTTTATCACTAGTTCTTATTTATTCTTAACATATAAAAGTATGGATCAATTGTTTTTAACTCATTCTCTATCTCAAATTATCAGTTAACGCGTATTTAAAAATGAAACTGGATAAAAAAACCTATTATCAGTGATAATTATTGTCTTGTATTAGAATATGAAAAGTTGTGTTAATGACCTAGTCTCAGCTAATCTACATTCATGAATTATCTTAACTCATCAACTTACAAATAAATCTTGATTAAAAGTCATATAGTATCAGTAGTACTTATTTATTTTCGGCTGGCATTTAAAAGGTTATATTTCTACCCAAGAAATATTTTTTTATATTTTAATTTCTATGCGAGACTATTATTTTTAAATAATTATAGAATACACTGAATATTACATTTTTGATTTGCTTTCTTTAGATGATATTATATTTATTAAACTAAATGTATTTCACTTGTTTTGTGTATTAATGTGCATTTAAGTAAATTTTTGGGGGAATTTTATTTGAACCCACTCATTACCAAGAACGAAATATGGAACCAATTTTGGAGAATACAGCGCCAAACTGGATTTCTTTAATGGAACTAATTTCAAATTGCGTGTTTATTAATTGCCATTTTATGACAACTAATACCAGGAAAGATTTTTAATATGAATTCCAGACGATAAAAAAATATTTTTGTCAAAATAAATTAAAAAAATATATTTAGAGAAAAAATTAAATCATTAGCAATTAAATATATAATGTTTTAGAAAATTAAATAAAATTTAATGTGTCCATATACTTATTGGTCAAATACTTTAAAAGTAACTAATTAATCAGAATTATGAGAAGTATTTATTTAAACATATTATAACAACGAAACGATTCTTTTGCTTGACGATTACTTAGAGTAAAAATCAATGCAAATTACGTTATAGTTTGTCTTTTAAGAAAATCTTAGAACAATTGCGTTCTTTTTAAAAGCGAGAAATTAAATGAGCGTAAAGATTTTATGAATCAATATGAATGGAATGGGAGTAATTACTTCTGTTGTTTTAATTATTAAATCTAATTTTTAAATTAATTTATAAAATTAAGAATATATATATATATATATATATATATGTATTTATGTATGTATGTGTGTGTGTGTGTGTGTGTGTGTGTGTGTGTGTGTGTGTGTGTGTGTGTGTGTGTGTGTGTGTTAGTGTGCTGCAAGTAAATATTATAAAAAATGAATTTTCAAAATTTAATCAAAAAATTATAATATTCAAGTTATTGATTTAGCTATAATGCTCAGTTGAAAGGAAATATTATAAAAGCGATCATATATATATATATATATATATATATATATATATATATATATATATATATATATATATATATATATATATATATATGTGTGTGTGTGTGTGTGTGTGTGTGTGTGTGTATGTATGTATGTATGTATGTATGTATATTTGAATGTTTGCCAAATATAAACAATATTGTTTTTCACTTTTTAATTTTTATATTTTTTAATATATTCTCAAAATTGAGTAAAATAAATATTCTAACATTTAGTCTTTAAGCATAGCTGTAATGTGTTACCAAAAGCTATATTTTAAATATAGCTATAATCTATCATACGTGATATCGTTTAACATCGACTGGCGAGAAAATGTTTTTTTTTATTTTTTTATTTTTATTTTTTTTTATTTGGGAAAACAAAAATATCTCCTTTTGCACCAAGGAATACAACACAGGACCCGAAGGTACAACAAATGTACTACAAAACAAATCCAAATATTACATGAGATGAAAAAACTAATAATAAAAGAGGGCAGAGAGAAAAAAAGAGATATAAAAATGAATTAGATAACAGCATGGATAAATTTTACAAAAAATTCAAAATTCTCTTTCTTAATTAGGTCCACCATAATCAGTGGCCACCTGTTATTTAAGTCTTTACAAAGCTCGTTCCTTTCTTCTGAAACAGATGGGCATTCAAGAAGAATGTGAGAAGGGTTGTCACTCCCAGAGTTGCACTTGCACACCTCACTGTTTTTAATGTGGAAACGGTGTAGGTAACTATTGAATTTCCCATGTCCAGTGAGGAATTGCGTAATTTTAAAGTCAGTGTAAAACCAGTAGTTCTTAATTCTGCATTGAACTGAAGGGAAAAAATATTTGGTGCACTTACAATTAGGAGAGGAAATAAAACCCGAGTTCCATTCTGTGATAATCTTCTTTTTGGTAGTGGTTTTGAAAAAAGACTTGGGTAAGCTGGTATTGAGTTTATTTGAAAAAAATGTTTGCCCTATTTTTTTTTTTTTTTTTTTTGCCAAACGGTGAACTAAAGTAGAAATTTACCTATTTTGTCAAGGATGTAGCTTTGAAAACTAAATTTTTCTTAATATCAAGACGTAACAAGAAATATTAATGATTTCAATCAACATAAGAAACAATGAAAGCTTCGTGAACAAAACGGATTGATTTATAGCTATATGAAGTTAGCCTTTTAGTTCTGTGTGTCGGTTCGATTCTCGCTTCCAGTGTGGATGCTTGCATATAATCTGAATCCAAATTATATAACTTGGTCAAATAATCCCTGTTTATACTAAAAAACAACTATACAGTGAGATATGAATTTCTTTCGCTTTTCATGAAAAAAAAAAAAAAACTCTGATATTGGAAAATGATATAAAATGGTTTTAAGGAATACATATGAGAACAGAAGCAACATTAAATATTTCCAAAGTACCGTTGAAATATTTACTCTTACGCGTCTCTTAGTTACCGTTAAGTCTATTAAAATAAAGTTTATTTGAAAATAAACATGTTTCTTGTGGAATGGCAACATATTAGCTGTTTTCCGATAGAATTTTCTCAGATCAAACTACATATTTTCTGACGAAAGCGGAAGGTAGTGTATTCCTATTTCGGGATTGTTTATTTTTGTAATTTCCATTTTTGTTGAATGAACATGTCACGCATGAGATAATATAATATAAATGTATATTATTTACATGAAACATAAAGCATACCATTTAGTTCAGAAATATTTGTATCTGTCGCTTTTCTTACAAATGTCAAATTCCTCATTAAACCAGCTGTGAACACACTTTTTAACCCTTACCAAAAATGAACTTAATACACATTTCGGTGTATATCAAGTATACTGGAGTGTTTTGCATTTATTTAGTTTGAAATAATTTGCACAAAACAAAAAACGATAATTTTCTAATAAAAACTAATCTAAAATCTTTGCGTATACGTTTATCTTGTTTTCTTACGTATAGAAAATTCATTAGATTTGCTAAAAAATTTTGACAGTCAAGTGTATAAAAAACAGATTGTGTGTTCTGTATATGAAATATTAATTTTAGGAAAATATATTAGTATGAACTAATAAAGAATGTCTTTAAATTTCTCTGATTCCAATATATATCCATTTCGGTATATATCAAATGCGCAGATGTCTTGCATATATTTATTCAGATGCAAGAAAATAAATAAATAAAATAAAAAACAGAGAGAGGCAATTTTTCTTTTTATAAATGTATCCTCATGATGCAATATGTTAATTAAATTGTTATAAATGCAAAGACACTGTCTATAAGCTTTTTTATGCTTATTTTAAAGCTTAAACTATAATATTGAAAGGCACAACATTTTGTTTTCTTCTTTATTTCCTCACGGATTAAACATGCGTTTAACGGTAGAGCTAGCAGAGAAAAATGGTTAGCACTAGTATTCTATCAGTTTATCAGTTCGTGTATTCGATTCCCTCCAGAAATATACATGTTTGTTGTGTGTGATATCAAATCCCTCTTAAACTGCAGGTCTTCTTCGATTCAGCTTTCGTATCAAGAAGTAACGGTGAATGAACAAGAACAACGGTGAATGAAACCAAACCAATGCTGCACTACATGTTGATATGCAGATTAGTTTTATTTTTTTTTTACTTTGTATCCCAATTTTTAGGTAATTACCACATTGATACATATTATTGTTGTTGTTGCTAATCCCAGATGATCAAGCAAGGCTAAACCATCTCCATAAAACCCATTATTTCCAACTAGTGCAAAAATAGTGTAGGATCTTTAAGAATGTCACTTTTGGCAAAATCCAAGCAGTTTAGAATACGGGGAGAGGCCTGCACGGTTCCGCACCGATACATGTTGTTGTACTAGCATACTTCTCTGTACCTATCTCGGATTTGGACTCCTCCAGTTAAATGGAAGCTACCAGTTGGGATTCTTCGTAATTTAGAAGTAGGTATCAAGCAAAGGAACCCAAACATTTCACCAATCCCTTCCGGAGATACCCTTTCACTGGTAACACATTGAAACTAACTTATTTAACATACTCCAGGCACCTTCAGTGAATACGATTTATCTTTGGTTAAGTCGGGTATAGAACTCACTGCGTTTCGATAACGAGAACAACGCCTTAACCAACCCAGGAAGCAGCGGTCTTCATGTTGACAGATGTTGTTGCACCAGTAGGCTTCCCTCTACCTAGCCCTGAGTTGAGCTCTAATTGTCAGATAAGCAGTCGAGAGGAGTACCCGTGATTTTGAAGCAGATGCCAAGCAGAAGACCCCAATACTTGGTTTGCCACCCCCATAGGTATCATTTCACTTGGAGGACATTGCGACCACTCCCAGTTTTAAGATGCCCCAGTTGCCATTAGCGAACACGGAGGATCTTCACTTAAGCCTGTATTCGAACTCACTACTTTCCGATAATGAAAACGACCCCCTAACCAACCAGGCCACCGCGGCCATGTTGGCAGATGTAGATAATCGGACGTGTTAATGACATATGATTGATCAGACCAACACCTAACATTTAAACTAGTTTCTGAATCCCCTTTAAGCTAAGTCCAATTGTAACTGGTGTGGGGAAACAAAATCTCGTAAATTGACAATTTAACTTTGTATTTATTTAAACTTCTTTTAGAAAAAGCTTGAAGCAATTCTCTGACTGATAGCGCTTGAGTGGGACTCTCATTTTCCCTTCTAAGCATATTTATTTTAGTAAATAATGTGAACACTATAAATTGACTCTTTTTGTGGACGACGCTCCCCCATTTATCCTGCAAAAATTAACATTCTCAAAACTGTCTTGTTAGTCCTGCAATTTCTCTTTTTGATTTTAGACTTTATTCAGTAGCCCGGCTTTTTCACGAATCCTAGCTGCTTTTAAAACTAGTTGTGAATATAATTCCCAGAATTCATATGAATAAAATCGGAGTTAATGAATAAAATACTAATCATATGGAGTCTCTCCTAATGTTTTGTAAAATCATTTTAAAAGCTAGCTATTGAAAAATGTGCGAACATTTGAAACATTTTTTATTATTAACTTTTCATCTTTTTTCATTAGATCCATAATATCTACTTATAACGGCGGAACATAAATACAACTGCTACAAAGAGAAAATTATTTTGCATAAAAATTAAAGAATCAAAACTATAAGTTCTTTTAGATGTTTTTGTAACAGATTGCTTGATAATATTTCCGAAACGCAAGCCGAATATTTGTTATTTCAGCCTTTATTTTAAAAGTTTATAGGTTCGATTCCTATCATAGATTTGGATGTTTGTAATATTTGAATCCACTTTAAAGTGTAAGCCCTGGTCTAATTAAGCCCGTGCGCAAGAAATGTCCATTAAATTGAAAAAAAATATTTAGCATTACTATTTTGTGCAAAAGTGTATTTTTTGTTCTAAAAATATCACATTTAATGAGAATTTTTTTCAAAAGCTCAGAATTTAGTTTTTAAACAGCTCTGATTTTAGTTTCAGAATGTTAAAATGGGGCTAATGATTCTCACATTTTTTTATTAAGGAATCGGAGCCATATATACTTTATGGCACAATAAACAATGCAGAAACTTTTCTCGCGGCACGTTAATGAGCACACGTTGTACTGTGACAATAATATCCACTTCTTACACCAGGCAGACTTCTTCACTTAAGTAAGCGTGGCACATAAATAGCCTGCGGGAAAAAATGATTTTTTGCTGGGGCTGTCTCATACTAAGCCCCCAACCGTTTTCACCAACATAGGAAAGTTTTGTTGCTAGTTTTGATGGAACGAGGTAAGTTTTTCCCTGAAATTTCATTTCGTTGCCCCCTTTTTTTGTTGGAAATTCCAATAAAGAAAGTTCACAAAGAAAAATATCGTATTTTTTATTTATTTTTTTAAACTGCTTGGTAAAAGCATCAGTTTTCGGTTTAGTGTTCTTAGAGGAGAAAAAAAAATAAGGAATTTTTTAGGATAGTGTGCAGTACTTTTGTACTTAAAAAAATTAGTGCACAAGAGTTGGGCAGTTTTCGAAAGTATTCACATTTTTTTCACAGCCATGACATGAAGTTTATTAGCTTTTTGGTTGTTGTCAAGGGTCGAAATAATGTTACGAAATAATCGACATTTTCTTCAAAAATTTTATAAAAGGACATTTTAACTACGCAATGCAGTAATTGCACTTCTATTTTCTCAACTGATGAGCTGTGTATTTAAATTTTAAAAATATATATATATATAGTAATCTATGTAATTGGTTAACGACTTGGAGAGGGAAGAATCCCTTGTCATATTTGGCAAGTTGCAGGTTTAATAACCAGCTCACAAAATGATGTAGATGATCAGGAAATTTGTGAACATCATGCAGTAATAGGTTCTAATGTTCTTAAGCTAGTGTGACTGAGAATTTTGAGTAAGGTAATGGCTTCTTTTGATACCAACCTTGTTATTTTAAATGTGGTTTAAAATAGTGGGAAAAATTAGCTATGTTTATTGGATTCGTTAGAATGACAATAGACGATACTGGTAATAAAACACTGATGTAACGCAGTTCTCAATAAGCTGTAAAGAAAGAAATAGAAACTCACTGTATATAGATTATGCCGTGGGTTGCGAACGGGTCCACGTTAATATGTGACGTCCAAAGTCCTTTCACTGGTGTGACGTAGATGTGGAGAGGATGGTGCCAGCTCAGGTGTGACCTCTTCACCTGACCGTAGTTCAAAAGAGGCACTTGGTGATGGGCGAGTATTCCAAACCCGTTAATCTAAAGGTGCTGTCTGGGGTTCGCCTACACCGCTATGTACATATGTAGATCAGGGGTAAGCCTCTTCTCCTGGAAGGCATACCAAATGTTCGATTCCCACTCAGCTAAACAACGGAAGATGCATGAAAAGAGTAATTAAATAATAAAGAATTTTCAAAAGTTTAGTTTTACTATGAGAAAATAAAATAATTTTTGCGTCCGTGTTTGGAAGCCGCAGTGCCCTGGTGTGTTAGGGCTTTCGCTCTCTTTGTAGGAAGGTTTTGGGTTTGTATACTGACCTAATCAAAGATCCGTTGTGTTTTTTGATGGTGCGCAACATTAATGAACACGACAACATATTTTATTGCAAAAATATGCCGTCGTCGCAATGTTCTCCATGTGAAATGATACCTTTGGGGTGACAGGGCAAGTCTGGTGTCTTCTGCTTGGTCCATGCTTCTAGATTACGAAGACCCGCCCATTTTGGGGGCAACGATGGCCACTGTGTATAATTTGCCATCACTTCTGCGCCTCGTAATGCTTAATAGGTGGAACATCCAAAGTAACCGAGCATTAGAAATAAAAATTATGGCACCATGTTAGAGACCTGCCATCCATTCGTAAAATAGGGAGTATTCATCAGTTAAAGGTTCGTAGAAAAGAGCGTCTATTGTAATCCATTTTCTGTGTTTTAATAAAAAAATACTTAAACTGAATATTCATAAGGCGGTAAGGACGTTTGTTCTTATTATTGGAAGGTAGTGAGTTTGAATCCCGACTTAACCAAATATCCGTCGTGTTGGTTAAAGTCGGCTTGGGCATGTTTAATAGATCATGGTCGCAATATCTTTCATGTCAAATAATACTCTCTGAAGGTAGCAGGCCAATTATTGGGGGCTGATCTGCTTGGACGACTCCTACCCAGCTACTTCTATGCAACTTGTAGAACCCAATTCAGGGTTTAGCATAGGAAAGTATGCTGGTTCAACAACAAGGTAAAATTCATGTTAATCAATATTATTTTATTTTTGACTGGTGTCATTAATAGTAAAAGATGAGTTACTTAATATAACAGTCCCGGAGTTTTTCCATTTTTGATTGCATTAACAAAAAAATCAGACATAATTAGACTTATGATGAATATTATGAGGCTAAAACTAATATATTTGAATATATTAATTAATAAATAATTTCTCTATCATTCATTGCAAGTTTTTTTCTTGCAAATTTGACAGACATTAAATTTTAATGTAAAATAAAAATGTATAACTATGAAATATTCATCGTTAGCTATAAAAAAGTTAGAATTCACCACTGATAATCAAGTATGGTGACATAAGTTTCAATATGCAGCTATTATAAAAATGATCTTTTGTTTCTTTGTTCTTTTATTTACAGTGTGTTTTCGGAGATATTTTGTTCCTTAAATTCCACCTTAAATCGTATTTTTAAATAACAAAATTTTGCAACCACATAATATCATATATTTAAATTACTCTTCTATCTAAATACTAACAGGTTAAAGATTCCATATGAACAACATGTTAAAAAAATAGAAACAGGACAGTTAGTCAATATGTTTAGCCTGATAACCGTATTTTTCCAACAAAATATGCTATTTTACGGACAATTTATTGCTTTTTGGTCTCAAAATATTTATATCCTAATCCATATACATGCGCCGCATACATATTTTGTGTAAAAAGTACACTTATCTAAAAACAGAGGAATATAATTCTTACAAATGTATTCTTGCGCTTGATTGTTTTCTTGCAGTAAAAACTTATTGCCATGGTTACGCATAAACAAAGAACGCGTTTAATGTCATCCAGAGGGCCATCTTTATTGTACCATGACGTTTATGTGTGATCTTCTCATTTTCTTGAAAGGGTACCTTTATGTAACGAGTGGAAAAATTCTGAGCTTGTAATTTGCAATATTTTCCAAATCATACATACACATGTCAATATAGCCATATATATATTTACCATTGATTAATTATGAAAATGGATTTACAATTTTAACTAAAAATAATTTGATTACGAGTAATCTTAAAAAATACCACAAAAAGATTAAACAAATCTTCGAGACATACAAATATTACGACATTGGTGCCAGAAAGTTTGGACTTTACTTTAAGGTTAACGGGTTTGGAATACTCGCCCATCACAAAGTGAATCTTAATTTTGAACCACGGTCAGGTGGTTATACACCTAAGCTGGCATCCTCCTCTGCACATTCACGCCACACCAGTCGAAGGAGTTTGGTCGTCGCAGATGAACGTGGACACGACCCCAACCCACGGAACTCCAGGAACACAGTGAGGGAGAATGTGATCACCCTCCCAATCACTGTCCGCGGCAAAAGATGCTCAACTTTGCTGCTTTTAACTGGAAGAGACTTCAAGTGAGCCATTAGAGCTCAAACTTCGAAATAGGAATCGTCATTTAAAAATTAAAATTCTGTTGAAAAATGTTTTATTCATGTTTATATAGTGTCATTTAAAATACTTACATTCGCAACACTTTCAGTTATTTGGACAAAAATAGCATGGACTTTAAGTAGCGATTTACTGCTTTTTTCCTTGTTTTGGCTGATAGTTCTATGTTTATATCTATATTCTCAACATTTTTCCTTTTTCAATGCATGCTCATTTTTATATTCTAAAGTGGTAAAGTTGAAAATATTATCATTCCTTACTGAGCAACAACCATTGCCGCCCAACTTGTCTAGTGGTCAGCGTGTCTGACTGCGGATAGGGAAGTCCTGGGTTCGTATCCCAGTTCGGGCATGGATGTAATTTCTCTCTATCTATTCTGCCTTTGTCCTTTCCTTGTATGAATGTGGAGTGAATAGTTGCCAACCCTGTAAACGGGTACCTATGGCATGTGTGTACTGAGGAAGTCGGACTCTACACCAAAATAGGGTTCAGTTGGAAAAGTGAAGCAGCGCACCCCATATTGCCAGCCTGGCTGGCACACGACAACAGCAACAACTGAGCTACCATTAGATTTCAACGAGTATTTCTACAAATAATTATTTTTGGCGACGAAATAATAATTCACATTTCTAAAGCAAGAGCGAATTTTAATTTTCTACTAATTAATGGGATTTTCTCTTTCACCACCTTACGTTGTGATATTCTTGCGAATTCATTACACATTCATTTGCGATATTTGAGTCTATGCATTTTCCTTTCATTTTAAATTGGTGCTATATAAATGATTTTTATTCATAACTGCCTATATACTATGACTCCCTTATAATTAACAAATGCCATTTTTTGTAATATTACAAAGTATTCTAGCTGACCGATGGTTGAGTGGTTAACGTTCTTGTCTCCTAGGTTGTCGGTCCCGGGTTCGAATCCTGATTCAAGCATGGATGTTCCTTTCTCTCTCTCTCGCGTGCTTCCTTGTCCTGAGATGCTGAATGAATGTAACCCACCTTATAAACAGGTTTATGGTGGAGTAACGTGAATAATACAACTCACCTCCTAGACTAGGTGCCAACCGGGTAATGATAAATGAGTAACAGTTTCTGCCCTTGTTGTGGCAAAGGATTAGTTATCCAGTACCCGCCGTTAGAAAAAAAAACGATTTTGGATCTCATCATTTGCTTGTTTAAACTCTGATGAAAATGTTTGCTAGATATCTCATGTGTTAAAATTTTTATTACTTTATATATTCGTGGATTGGTATGGTTGTCTTAAGCTCTTGTGCGAAATCCTAAACTGCTCAACAATCTGTTGGAGAATTTTTGATGAGAAAACTCAATACAACTCATTTAATTACATTTTATGGTGAAGTTTAATAAAACAGTAATGCAATAGGATAGATGACTATTTTAACTTAAAACAAAATATTTAAATCGAAGGTATATTCAACCTAGAAAAATTTTATATCCTTATTTTTTAAACTATAGGCCATATTTAATTTACGTTTTGTTTTGGTTTATATTTTGCATAAAGCCAATGTGACCTGGTTGGTTAGGGCGTACATTGTCGTTATCAGAAGGTAGTGAGTTCGATACCCACCCGTGTTTACTCATGGGGGCTTGGACATGTAAAATACATGGTGGTCACGATATCTCCCATTGTGGAAATAATACCTCTTGGGGTCTTCTGCTTGGTTCCTTTTTCTAAATTACGAAGACACACTTCAAGAAACCGATGACACAACCATTGGTTTCCCCACTTTATAAGGGGCCTCCTCCTTATGGAGCTGAAAGATGAGAATCCTTATAGGCTATTCTAATTCAATATCTTTAATAATTTCTACTATTATTTTAGCCGAATGGTTAGCGCTCTTGCCCTTCGGTTCAACAGTTCGTGGGTTCGAATCCCACCTTGGGCATGGATGTTTGTAGTGGCTCGGAATCCACTTTAAACCGTAGGTCTCGGTCTAATTAGCCCTCGTGTGCAAAAAATGACCGTTGAGCGACAGTCAAACTACTATTATTTTAATTCTTAGAGACTTTAATAACGTCCTTTGTTGATTTCATTTATCATTTTATTTAAAAAATATAAATACATATATCCATACATAAATATGAATAACAATATGCACATTTTCAATAACTTTTTTAAACTTTCTGAATTTAACTGGTACAAGTATGAAAAAGTTTAACATTTTATATAATAATTTATGAGCATATACTAATTTGTTTTTACTCATAAAAAGCACAAAAAAATCTTTTCTTCATTTTAGACAGTCTGTAAGACCAAGTTTAATATCCAAACCATCATAACAGTTAAACTAAAATTATCCATTGTGTATACTATACAATCAATTAAGCGTTTTCCCTATTTTGTCACAATTTTCTTCCCTATAAATTTCACTTTTAACCAGTTTATTTTAATTAATTTATCTATATTTCAGGTTCATATTTGGTATCAGTTATTCCAGAAATATAAACTGGCATGGAATCTTGAAAACAGAGGAATCGGCTTTATGTTCTAAATATGGATTCAGGTAAGATTTTTCTTACAAAAATATGTAAGCAACAATTAACATTTATATATATATATATATATACGCTACGAATATTGAAAAAATAACATTTCTTTATATATATATATATATATATATATATATATATATATATATATATATATATATATATATATATATATATATATATATATATATATATATATGTATGTATATATATATATATATATATATATACATACATATATATACATATATATATATATATATATATATATATATATATATATATATATATATATATATATATATATATATATATATATATATATATATATAAAGAAATGTTATTTTTTCAATATTCGTAGCGTTTACTAATAATATGGAAAAAAATATTGTAAAAATTAGTCGTATATCCTTTTATACAAGTCTAGAAAAACTATCCTCCTTCTGTATATAAGTTTTGAATGCATATGTTTTTAATTTAACTAATTCTGCAAGTGTATTCAAGGTTATTAATATCATAATATGTGTTAGGATATTCGAATAAATTTAAACTGTTTTATGCCTTTAGTTTTTGTCATGTAATTCAAGCAAAGTTAATTTTCTATGTGATTTTTCCTTTCATAATTCGGTTTATTTTGCCATCTACTGGAAATAAGCTGATAAATTTATATCATCAACATAGTTATTTTTATAATATGATTGCGAAATATTTTGATTCAATAAAATTAATTTCGGGTCATTGTGAATAAGATATTTTCTCCAAATCTCTTCACTTTGATTAATATTATGATAGTAATGATTTTAACTAAATAATAAACATTCCATTCCTATTTGATTTCTTTCTTTCTATTACTTTTAGCCATTTTTTGCGGTTTTGATTCAGATAATTTATGAATTCAATTAAATTAAAATTGAATTTAATTAAAACAACAACTCTCTAATGAAGTTAACATCGTATGCATAGTAGAACTTTTCCTCATTTTCTAGGCTTAGTGTTTGGTTTTTGTTTCTATTTTACATATCAGCTTAAATATTATTAAATATGCTCTTAGATCGATAAAACTTGTAAATTTATTCCAAAATCATTAATGGCCAGAGTTTGAAAAAAAATTTCTTTCGAAATTATTTAAAATTACAGATTTAATAAAATTTAATGAAATTAAATTAAAACTACAATACTAATAAAATTAGTAGAATTTTCTCTCCAATTTTCTAGACATATTGTTTGATTTTTGTTTCAATTTTACAAACCAGCCAAAAAAATATTAAATGTGTTTTTCGATAACACTTGTAAATTTATTCCTAAACTCATCAAGGGGTAGCGCTTGAAGAACACTACTTTCAAACGTCAGTCTGCTAACTATTTTCCAACAAAAACAAAATATCTTGTCGTTAGGTAGAAAGCCGTAGGAGTGGTCTTCAATTTCAGCTTAATGTATACACACACCGTGTAATGTATGCGTCCGCGTACAAAACGTTCGATCACCCTCCGCCATCAAATAACTTCATTCCCCATTCGATGGCGAAGTTATAGACGCTGACACAGGAACTCCGAGTTTCCAAATCGAATTAAAGGGCTTATAAATATTTTTCGGATGAGGAAGGCAGCTATGAATTATGGATCACTTCATTCAATTCCGAATCGCCAAAATCGCCAAGTGCTGTAGATTCGTGGAATGGGTTGGGTAGGGCCGATATTGGTAGGCAATGCTTGTGCAGAGCTGGTTCTACGGAGTTGTGGATTTCTGGCCCATGTATTCTGGACACGCTGTATCTCTCTGTGCAGCAATTACACTGTAACTGTGCTCCCGGGGTCGAGCAAAAGCATCACGTTTCTCTATCATTAACTTGTTAAGCCACCCACGGCAGAAAAAAAATGCGCGAGTTACAGTAACTACTGTTTATTAACTCTTATTCTATGGGTGAAAGTGATTACTGGATAACGAAATCTTCTTTTCTTTTCTATTGAACATTTCGTTGATTTATTGATATCAGTGAAAAAGAAATTGCATGGCTTGTTGCTTCTGTATTCATGTCACATGATTCGATCAAATGATTGAATTGGGTGGCTTAGAAAACGAAAAATATATTATGAAATATTTCACAAGCATTTTTTTTATTAAACTACTCCAAAATACTTAAATAGTTTGAAGGAATTTTTTCATTGATATTCTCTGTAACTTATCATTTAATTGAATTTATTTAAGGCGCTTGGATTTTTATTTCTCTTAGAAAGATTATGAAACAATTATTATGTGTATCTAATTATTAGTAGATTTTCCTGTTGGCATTTTAAATAAAGTTTGGAATAAATAGCTTCACTTACACACAGAAAAATTAAAAAATTGAGATGAAATAGTTTAAATTGAATTTAACTTAAGCAAATTAATATCTTTTTCCCCACAAGAATATGATATAATTTGGTGCTTTATAAGGGAATAAAATAGTAGCTGGAAACTTTGATATGGTTCTAACTATTTAGAGTTTTGCCTTATCAATATTAAATAATATTCATTAATCGTGTATATAGGAATCATGTTAATTCAAATGGAATAATTTTCATTTTGCGTTTGAAACGCACTTTGCTCTTTTAAAATAGGTCTAAAAAACAGGGTGCGTCTCACACGCCGACGCTGCGTCTTGTTGATACTCAGTTTTCGATTGCATTCCTATCTGAGAATTTCCTCTCATCAGAAATATGCAATTTTTTTTCTCGTTTCCTTGCATAGTTGGGGATATCACAGTTACCCGCAGTTAAATGATTGCACATGCGCTGTCATCAACGATCATTGCTGGGTTCGCCTAAACTTTCCAATTTTTATGAACTTCTTTTAAACTTGTGAAATTTCTAATGTTCTGTTTCCCTAAATGTGATGGTAATTAATGACTCAACAATGCCAGCCTTACTATGACATAGCATACGAGCTACGCGTGATTGCGTGCACCAAAGGTCATGGAAACAGTTGTTCTTACTTATGACACTTGGACAAGCCAAGCTGGCTTTGCGAATTTAAGTCAGTAGGGTGCTTCTTTCTTTTAACCAGAGCAACACGAGGGTGAAAGTACGACTTTACTCTAACCTTCTTCGATAGAGGGCACAACTAGAGGATCTTTTTCTCTCAATTTAGACATTGACCTGGAGATGGAGGAAATTTTCTCCAGACCATTGCACCCATGGTAACTGCTCAATGACCAACCACAGGACTTTCGATGTCATAGATTTTACGAGCACGTATATATTGCATGTACTCGGTGGGTCTGTTTCAACATTGGGAATCAAACCCCTCTATTTCAGACGGAAGACCGATGCTTTAACCATGGCCCACAAAAACATTGCTACAGAGAAGCATTTCGGACCATCTATACTTAAGAAAATGATAAAAATTTGCGGGAATCAGTAAGAGAATCTGAAAAAAGCAACTCATTGTAAACATAAACTTTGGGAACTATATAAAACAGAGATAGTGATTAAGTCATTTAAGTTGTTACTAGGCTGTGTTAGCCTAGTGGTTAGACCATCGGCCTTCCCTCCGGAAGGGTGGGGTTCAATTCCCAATGCCACCAAAGACCCACCGAATATATGCGATATACGTGCTCGTAAAATCTGTGGAATCAAAAGCCCGTTGGTCACTCGTTGAGCAGTAACTATGGATGTAATGATCTGGAGAAATTGTCCTCCCCCTTCAGATCAATGTCAAAATTGAGGGAGGGGATCCTCTGGTGGTGCCATCTATCGGAAGATTTGTAGAGCAAAGTCGTACTTTCACCTTTATGGTGCTTTGATTAAACGAAAGACGCACCCAATTGACTTAAATTCGTATAGCCAAGGCATAGCGAGAGTAGTGAGAAAAGGACAGTTCACCTGCACGCGCAGCACGCAGCAGCCTCTTATCAGCAGTAGCGGTGACGTCATAAGTTTGTAGTCTTATACGAGGGTTTAGAGTGACGTCATATGTTTGTGATCTTACACGAGGGTCTTATCACTAAGCAGAGTGTGTGACGTCATTGAATAGTGCTGCCATCTATAGAGGAATTTTCAAACTTTTTATATTAATGCTGCCCTCTATGGGATTAATTTTGAACTGTATATTTTTATTTTTAAAAATTGAATTTTGCCATCCGTGGGGACAGAACCTCGCACCTCAGCCGTGGTAGTCCGTTATCTTATCGACTGAGCTACTCGGACTTTGCGAAGGGAATGGTTTTTATGGTTTATTATCAGAGGGGATGATTAGGACTTAGAATTTTTATGTTTAAGGATTATAAAGTGTATAATAATATGAATTTATTTTTAAAGTAATAGAATTTAATTTCAAATAGAATATATTTTTCAGAATTTAAAATTTACACATATTTTATTTTAAAAGAAAATGGATCTTTAATTAAATTACAATGTTGAGAATTTTAGAATATTAATTAAATTTTATTGGAAAAGAGATTTTTACGATAAAAAGATTAATTATTTTTCGAATACTACTGACAGAATTTATTTTTTAAAAATATTAATAGAATTTAAAACAAATGTTAATTGTTTTGAAGTTAATCATTTTTTTAAAATAAAATTATAGACATTTTGTAAATGATTTGAATTTAGAATAAATGACTAAATTCTATTTACTTACCTTTATGGTCACATCTGTAAAATTTTTATATTAATTAAAATAATGCTGATTTCCACACCACGCAAGGCGTACAGCATATTTGGCGCGTTATCTCCTTTTATTTTATGCTTGGCGAGATTCCCCAGTAGGCCTATTTTCCAAGCTTTTTTAAATGAATATGTACAACTAATGATTTATGAATATATACAGCAGTTTTAATATGTGTAACAAGGAACTATTGTATTGGATTCGGCATCATCTTCAAGGAATTATGGAATGTTGTTTGGGATCTTATAATGACCATAAGAGTAAGAGGATATACCGTCGTCTAAGAGATACCTTTTATCATCAAAAGGAGAGAGGGAGATTTTGTTGATAGATGTTGTGAAAAGTTGATGGTTTGTGCTTTGTATTCGTTTTTGTTCCATTCTTTTTATTTCTCTTTGAAATAGACATCGTTTGTAATTATGATGTTTGAGTTGTTTTCTAACAACATTTCTGTTCACTCCCTTAGATGTTTTTTTCTCACCTTCCGAAGATAGTATAGTGTACATCTTAGACCGTAATCCTATAAATTCGAAGATAGGCTTCCCATTCAATTCATCCTTGAAGCAGCCAATTTTCTTTTTGTTTTGAGTGCTGAAGAGAGGGTGATCTGGAGGGTAATCGGAGGTATCGTAAATGTTGATATTTTTCTTCATATCAACATATGCATCTTCTGATTTAATCTCGTAGGTAAGAGAGTCTGTATCCGTGAAAAGCAATGATGCATTGCTTCCATATTGTCTCTTGATGATGTTGTAGTGGAATTCATACATCAAAAGTTTACTTAACTCTAAGATAACAAACCCAATGTAGATTGGACGATTGAGAATCACTGTGTTTCTCAATCGTTCTATACCTACGAGATCATTATCAAAAATTTTAAATTGTTTGAAAGAGGGAGCGGCTACTAATTTTTTTGCTTTGTGTTCGGTGTTTACTAGCTGAACATCTATGTGCTTTCTAACATTCTCCATTGTTTTTCCATATACACTATTATTCATCAGTTTGAAAAAATCCTTTTCAAACGATGAGGACGCGTTTTTTCGTTGTTCCGTATTAAAGTCGATGTAAGTTTTAAGCCAAGGTTTTCGATTGAATTTTAAAATTTTATGTACTTTAGTTAATTTTAAGCCTAATGATAAATAAAGTTTTAAATTACGATGATATATTATATAATTACTTTTATTTCTTAAATTTGGAATTAATTTAGTAGTGGGTATGAATTTATTACCGTTTAACAAGGAGGATGCGAAAGGAGATAGATCTTCAGCTGTAACTTTGATTTTTTCTGGTGCTAATGGGTAATCATTATGTAAATCATGCAGGGTTTGAGGATAATCTAAATCTACCTCCAGAATATATCCCTCTGAACTATTATCTGATAAATTTAGAATATGATCCAAAAGTTGATCAGATGGTGAAATCCATTCGAATTTTCCAAAAGGTAGTGGTTGAGACATAGCCCAACCGTACAAGTTATTTGCATCTAAATACATGATATATTTAGACACATCATCTTCGCAATAATTTTGCATGTACTTGTTGTTTGCTGCAGAATACCGATGTGTTATCATAGAAACACCCCCACGAATTCCACGTTCTATAAACAAATGCATGTCTATATCCGTGAATAGTTCGAGTGTTTCTTTGGTCATTTTTAGCGATGCTTGCCATGCTAAACCGGGAACAGTTACTAAATGTGCACAGTCTAGACCATAGTATTGCATGCAAAGTGACCGAAAATTTTGAAACACATCAGCCAACTGCAACACATCAGATTTAACGTACAAGTCATGGTATTCACCTAAATTTTTAATGTTAAAATTTTCCCAAACGTTTTGAGCATGGTTATAATCATCAGAGGAAATACTTTCTTCTGTTAAAGAGCTATAAAACTCTTCTATAGGAGGAAGCATTTCCTCATTAAATTTGGAAAAATCAGACATATATTCATAGGGATATACTCCTTTCTTTAATAATAAATGAACGTTAGAATTATTGAAATTTTGATTTAAAATTTTAAATTGATGAGGTTTTAGATTAGAGACTAATTTTTCAAGGGATGAATTCATGAATTGAAAACTATCTATGAAATTTAATGATACTTGTATTTTACCATATGTTTTACTTAAGCTAAATGAAATATACTTTTCTAAATTATGGGGAATTACACTCAAGGTATGATCTTTGACTTTCCCCAAACCCTGCATAATTAAATGACCATCATAGTGTTTTAAATTATGGAATACTACTGGAATTTTTTTACTTAGTTTAAATTTTAAATTGCATGTGGTATGTAATGCTTGTCTATAATTAGGTGTTGAAAAATTCTGATGGTCATGGTCCCTAACGCGATCAGTTCCAAGTGGTTTGTTACAGATGTTACAATTAGTGGCGTTTCTAAATGAGTGTTCGTGTTCTGGTGTCATTTTTAAAGGGGCTATTGTAATTAATTTATTGGCCAACTCCTCTTTCTCACGTAATATATTTTCAATGAAACTGTCAACAGCATTGGGTCCTCTGTATACTGTGATAGGTTTTAATGTGTTCCCATCTGGTCCTATGATGATATAGGCATAACCACATGGTTTATGGTGAGCAATATTATTTGTGTAAGATGTTGTGGTGTTGGGTGTGCATGTAGATACTTTTTCTATGATTGTTTCGAAATCTGCATAAATTATGTAGGGTACGGGATGTTGGAAATGATAATTAGAAAATTCTAAATTGTTATCATCGTGATTTGGCATTTTAATGTTTTGAGGACTATGCTGTCGACAGTGAATAGCATGTTCCTTTAATGAATGTTCTTCAGCAAAACGATGGAGACACCTGTAGCAATAATGTGGTGCTACCATTATGCATGGTACGATCACTCATTAGCCTTGAAAAGTTCCTTATGAGGCAGTAGTGGGTGGTCTGTTCATTGGAAATGAGCAATAGATTGCAACAATCTTCATCTTCCCTGTCAGAAATATACAGAGGAAAAACTTCCTCATCATATCCAAAGACATTGATACGAAGATTGTTCAATCTTTCGATGACTGGAATTTTACCTACAGGAACAGGACATTCAACCCCTCCCAAATTAACATCGGTTTCAAAACTTGAATAATGACCGATGCGTTCAGGATTATTCCGCCAATGAATATTGAATCGAAAAGCCAATATACACCAGAGGAGACATTTGTGGTCATTATTCTGAATATTTAAAACAGCCTTTTTGAGGGCTATTTTCTTTGGGAGAGGTATGTAGCTACTTGCGGCTAATGGATGATATTTTGCTGAATTTATGCTAAAGAACAAAATTTTCTCCAATACCCAACCAGACCCTCTCTGTGTAAACTCGTCTAAAGAGGAGAGAATTTTCGTTTCACCTTCTTCAATGTGCCTGTCTATTGTATCAGTTGTGAGTTCAATAGCACATTTGGAACGGAAGAAGGGAGAGGCAAATTCTAACTCTCCATCTTCAGACATTCTGCTCATTAAAACTTTCACCACCCCGTACCATTTAATGGATGATAATTCTTCAAGTTCCTCCAACAACTTACTACGAATCTTGGGTCTCATCTCACCGAAGAATGGAATAAAATCTGATTCATTTTCTTCGAGAGGTTCGAACGTGAAGATGGCAAAAGTGTTGAGGGTTCTTTGTTGAACTCGAAGACGCTTAGGGTGGGTAGGTACGGCCGTGGACTTACGTTTTACATGATGTGTTGTGCGAACATGTGCAGTTAATTGTAACCTTGAATTAAATTTTAATTCACAGTGATTACATTCATGCATTTTATTACGCTGGTGAGTTAACACATGTCTTTTTAAATCACTGTTATGTATAAACTTTTTCTCACATATGTTGCATATAAAATTTTTAATATCACTGTGAATCTTCAAATGTCGATTTAAATTACGTTTCAAGGTAAAACTTTTTCCACACAGATCGCAAACCTAAAAACCGAAATAGCTCGTTTTAGAATTTTTATTTCTCTTTTATTATTTTATGATCATTTAACATTTTAATAGATTTTATTATTATAATTTTGTAGAGTATATAACTAACTAATTATATTTTAAAAACAATTGTGTTTTGATAATTACGAAATATAAATTCAAGTTAAATTTTTTTTCAAACTTTAGTAAACTTTGAATCAATGCTAATGTCAGAAAATTTAAATTGTAGAGGGAATTCTATTACTGTATGTATAAACTTTAAAACTTATCAAAAAAGGGCACTTGGTATAAATTTTATATGTAACTCTGATTACAAAATAATATCATGAAACATGCAAGTACTCACATGAGCAGATGAGTTTGAAATTGATGATTCAGCCTTTGATTGTTTGATGGTTGACGATACGCCACTAGATGATGTAGTAGGTTCGACATCCCAAACGGGGTTTGAGTCATTCCATTCATCTTGTAATTCTGCGGCGTTGAGAATTTCTCTCAATTCCTCATGAGGAATGCCAAAGTCAATAAACTACGGAAAATAAAAATGTTAGTATAATGATCTAATCAAATTAAAAAGAGTTGTTTTCCGATCAAATACATTCACTTTAAAACAAAGGTATGCGATATTACACTGAAATCGCGAGATAAATATATCACGTGACTCTAGCTTTGCGATAACTCTAATCAATGTGACTCGTTATACATGCGTCATCACGTGATTGGTGTGTAACAATTCTTATCATAAAATGCAATAGCTATCTTATCATTTAAGTAAACCGATGAATGTACTAAATAATTAAATTCTATTAGAATTTATACTTTTTTTATTTAAAGAGGTAAGTTATAATAATATTTTTTAAAGAGGTAAGTTATACAAACTTGTTACTGTAAATAATTATTTTAATTTCAACAAGAATAAACTAAATGTAAACCTAAACTGAAATATTATATTCACCAAAGCTTTCTAACATTTATTTTAAATTATTCCATTATATTGGACTAATCATCAAGTAACATAAGATCTTTTTATAAGTCAAAACATTTAAAATATATCTATGTTAATACATACTATGTAAAATAAATTAAAAAACACTTTATAAAAATGGTTTAATTGAAACCGTTAAACATTTATGTTTACAGACTATGTAAAATAATTTAATAACACGTTAAACTCGTAAACCATTAAAACAATTAAACATTTAAATTCACACACTCTATTAAATAAATTAATATGAAATAGTCTTAAACACGTAGATTGAAATTAAAACAGTTAAAATTTTATATTTACACACTCTATTAAATAAATTAATATGGAATAGCGTTAAACGCATAAGCCATTAAATAATTACAGACGATTGAAATATATGCAAATTAAGTTCAAAACATTTAAATTGTATTTTTAAACAAATTAAATGCAATATCAATTGAAATAGTTACATACTGTGTAAAATAAATTAAAAAACACTTTATATAAAATTACTTTGATTGAAACTTTTAAACATTTATATTTACAGACTATATAAAATAAGTTAATATTCAACAGCGTTAAACTCATAAACCATTAAAACATTTAAACATCTATATTTACATACTCTATTAAATAATTTAATATGAAATAGTCTTAAACACGTAGATTGAAATTAAAACAGTTAAAATTTTATATTTACGCATGATATGAAAGAAATTGAAAACACTATATTAAAATAAGTAGATTGCAAAAAATAGATAATTTATATACACAGTTAAAATATCTTTACACTATACAAATTATATTAAAAACTTTGATCAGAATAGAGAAACACTAAACATAAATAACAATAAATGTAATCATTTAAATATTAATTCAGGCTAAGAAAAAATTTACTTACTTGAGAAGATTCCATAGGTGAATTCTGATTCTGAGAAGATTCCATAGTTGAATTCTGATTCTAAGATTCTATAGTCGATTGAAGACGTACTAAACTAAAAGCGTACTTTCACTTAAGCAGATGAGAGTAAGTATGAAAAGTTGATAAAGTTTCACCCCTTTTTATATCCAGCGAAGAATGTTCCAGAACTGATAACATACCATCATCCAATCACTCTCCTTCTATTGGCTTCTATCAAATGTCTTTCGGAAACTGACAGAACATTCTAGAATGTTCTATCAGTTTCTGGAAGTAAGCGTATTTCACATGAGACACGTCATGATACAGAAGATACAATATTTTAGTAGATAACGCCTCCTATGATTAATTATTGATAAGAGTGAGGGGTTAAAACATTCTACCATGTTCTATCAGCTTCGATCAGCTTCTATGTAAATAACTGATATCTTATTTCCAAGAACAGATTTCACTCGTCATGCGCATTTCATAGATAATGATAACGTGGTTCTGATAAGAGCAAGGGGTTGAAAGCGTTAATCACATTTGATTCATTTTCACTGTATCTCCCAAAGCCTCAACTATGTCGAATTTAAATGTTATATTAAAGAAGGGATTTTACCCCACTGAAAAATCTGATATTATTTTAAAATCTTTAATGAATTTAAATTATTATGATTTGAAATTAAAAATAAATAATCGAATTTGCATTCCGAAACGTAAATGTTTAGCTTACGGGGACGAAGGAGTCAATTATTCTTTTTCTGGAATGACTCTATCTGCTGAGCCTTGGACGCCATTAATGTTAGAAATCAAAAAAGATATTGAAGCTGAAATTGGAGTCAGTTTCAATTACTGCTTAATTAATTTGTATCCTGATGGTTCGTCAGCGATTGGTCTGCATAAGGACAACGAGAAAGAGTTGGATTCGTCTACACCAATTTGTTGCGTGAGTTTCGGAGCAGAAAGAAACGTGGAGTTTTACCAAAAAGGTAAATTAGAAAGAAGTATTTCAAGTTCGCATGGGGATCTCTATGTGATGTACCCTCCTACGAATCAGATGTATAGTCATAAAATAGCACCACAACCTGAAATTACGAGTCCTAGAATCAGCTTAACTTTTAGAAAACTACGAACAATGGAGTCTAATAAGGAAACACATAATGTAAGTATTAATCTTATAGAATATTATTATTATATTTTATTTAATTTTTTGTATCAAAGTATTCAAAATGAATTTAATTTTATTTAGGAAGAGACTACTAATAATTGCATGCCACCGTCTAAGCGATTGCGAACTGAAGAGTCTCACAATTTGGGAGAAATTAATGTAAGTATTAATCTTATAGAATGTAATTGTGTACTAAATTTATTGTGTTCAAAATGCTGAAAATATTTATTTTTCACACAGCAATCTTGTGATGAATTACCTAGCGGAGATTGGTTAGAAAAATACATAGTGGACTCTTCGTTAATTGAAAAGAAAAAACCCTCTTTCAAAGAAATTCGTCGGTGGAATTTGGGATTCGGTATGTTTATCACTCTAAACTGTTATGAAAATAATTTGAAAATTCAATTTCGTGAATTTATGGAGAATGCCGATATGCTTTTACCCACAAAAAATGGACTATCGATGAGTTTAAGAACTTGGTATGAATTTTGTGAAAAATTTACTGATTTTTATTTAAAATATGAAGATACCAGTTTTGTGGCTAATAATGAACTGTTAGTGATGAATATAGATGAAAAATGCATTTTAAAATTATTAAAAATTAATAAAAATAAATTTAATGTCGAGGAAAGTAAAATTTTTTTGCATCAATGTGATATTTACAAATTAACAGATTTCATTTATGAAATAAATGAGTGTATACAAACTACTCAATTTTGTGAAATTCTTCCAACTATGTTAACAAATGAAAAATCGAAAATTAATTTAAAATGTAAAGGAGTGAATGATTGTCCCAATAAGGACATTATAGAAAGTGTGTTAAAGTGCATATTATTAGAAACTCGTTCTGTAGTGAATGAGAAATTTAAATGCTATGGGTGTAAAATAGATCACCCTTCACAGAGGCAGCATGATTGTTTAAATTACGATGATTATAATAAATATTTAACTTTAGGAGAAAATATTTTATTAATTGTTAATCCATTTAATGTTATAAATGAATTTTGTACAAATTATTGTATTTGTAATTTAAATGATTCTACTTTTCATGATTGGTCATTAACTTATGTGAAAGGCAAAATTGCAGATATGTTACAAATGACTTTTTAGAAACTATAAATGTAAATATTAATAAATATTATTATTTTATATTCATGTGTTTGTCAATTATTTTATGCCAATTGTTTCTAAATAATAAATTTATTTCGTAATAGTTCATTGTAATATTTTTTATTACATAATAGTAATATTATTTCAAAATTATTTTTAGAATAAGAACAATTTAAATTAAAATATATTATTTATTTCCAAGATAACCATGATTTTACATATGGAGATTTTTTTCTAGTAGACACACTTTTTTTAACAATTTCCTGTTTTACAACTTCGTTTCTCGCAGGTGATGATAACAAATGTCTGTTTTTAATATAATGTTTGGGAATATTTAATTCAGATAATCCATTTAAAAATTCATACAATCCAACAACATTATTTGGTTTTCGGTTTGTAAATATTAAATTAAACAAATCTGCTAAATTAGAGTTAGTATAAATATGTCCCTTGTAAATCATTTCACCATTTTGATTCCAGCGTATTTCTGAAGAATCCCCTTGTAATAACCGCAACAAGTTTTGAGCTTGTTTCTTGAGAGAACTTGGAACTGAATTTAATATTGTGTCTGTGTAATAAATATTTTCTTCCTTAGACTTTTGAGGACTTTTTATTTCTTCTTCTTCGATTTTTTCTTTGTAAGGTAAGTTATAATTTTGCATATTCATTTTCTTCTGTAATAATTCGTTATATTTTTTAATTTTTTCATAATCAGTTAACGAACTTTTTAATATAGTTTCCATTTCTTTATCAAATTGAGACATGTGTTGATTACTTGGGACGTGTCTAGATAACGTTTCTTCTGGAATTAAGGCGAATTTCTTAAACTCCATTGATTATTGATGTTAAAACACTCAGTGCTGCTGGTATCAATATGTTTAGAAATCCACCCTTTTGAATGACTAACTTTTTCTTTGTAAATAAAGAAGACTTCTTATCGCTCACTTTTCGAAGAGTAGTTTTATATCTTCTTAGTTGCTTCTTTTCTTGATCTGATAAGGGAATGTTTCCTTGTAAAACATTCAAAGTGCATTCGCATATGGCTTTAATACAAGAAATAGGTAATTTCTTTAACAAATTCCTGCGTAGTTTTTTCGGACAAATATTTAAGAGTTTTAATTGTTTTAGTTGTTCTCGACTTAACGTCATAATGCAGACTAAAGTATTTTAAGGCATCATCTATGTTTTATTTGGTAAATATATTGGATCTGATTGGGTAAAATCTGAGTACGTAATCGCATTTCTTCAGGAGTATCACTACGTAGGTCAATAAATAAATAAGAAAAGGGTTTTTTAGTCGCGTCTTCATACACTTCATGAAAAAATTTAACATGCCTAGGAAATATTTGTCGTCCTAGATGTGTGATTTGACTAACATCACGTCGATTTTTGCATAATAATAAATAATGTGCATTGAGAGTTACTTCACGCATTTCTTTTCCTTTGTGAAAAAAGTTTTGGGTGATAAAAATTATACTCAAATTCAAGTGATGACTGCCACGAGTAAAAAGATGTGTTAATCTCTTATCACTCCCACATTCACTCATCAAATCGTCAATTATAAATAATGTGTTTTCTCCTAAATATTCATGATGATTATTTGGTAAACCTTCCACAAATATTGTATCTGGTATATTATCATATAGCGGTTGATGTATCCCGTAAAACCAGACTATTTTATCAGGCACAATAGAAAACATTTCTTGTTTATATTTTAATAAATCACGAACAAAATAACTCTTTCCACATCCTGTGGGTCCACTAAGAACCATCGTAAAAGGGTGTTGTAACTTTGGAAACTCCATGAGAAATGAAGACAGACACAAATTGTATATAGTTTAAATATATTTTTATTGATAAAAAGGTGTTTTTACATGAAATCGTTTAGATACAAAATTATAAACTCGTTTGTCATTACAAATATGTTTGTTTACAAAATAAGATAACATTTTCATGAGGGATTTCCCTCTAGCTTTAAAATAAAGGTACATTATAGTATACTGTCCACAAACAGCTGTTACATTACTTTGTAGAATCATAGAATTGAAATTAACATGCTGATATCTCGATACAAAACTTGAAATATTTCCATTATAAAAATCTGGAGAATTTCCATAAGAGTCAAAAAATTCAATTTCTTCTGAACAAGGGGAGTAGAATGCCACCCAGTGACTTCCAGGTTTGTTAGATGCATCAACATTCACCACTAAGCAAACAGGATACTTTGTAATTTTTTTAGGTATTAAATTACTTGGAAAAACACCAATGAATATTTTTTTCGTAAATTTATCACGTGATAACGCATTCATAAGTTGTTTAGTGTTCATGTTATTCAATTAGGAAAATCACATAACACTTGACGTGTTTTTGTTATTTCAATAACATTTTCAAATTCAGCATAAATCAATACGGAGATAGTTTCTGTTAAAGCTTCGGAAAACTTTATCTCTAACCGTAAGTTTCCTTGATGTTGTAAGTTTAAATGAGAACCATCGCATAAATCAGGTGTTAAATCAAATGCATAGAGGGTGTGGCCTTCTGCAAAATCTTCTCTCGTCAAGTAAATTCCTTTATCGTGGTTGAAATATGAAAATAATCGATGATAGGCTCTTATATAGCTCTGTTCCTTAAAATTCAATTCCAAAGGTTTACTTGGCACAGGCTGCCCATCTACATATATACTTAAAAAATTTAAATTATAATGATGAAAAAAGAAGGGATTTAGTGCATAATCCCCATTGACAGCTCCATTATTGATACAAGTAATAATTATACGTTTCGGTAACATTCCAAGAAATACATTATCTTGCATGAATGACCAACTTCCCTTAGAAATAGAATATGTTTTACACAACACTCTATTAATAGGATAT
Organism: Latrodectus hesperus; assembly: GCA_037975125.1. NCBI lineage: Eukaryota > Metazoa > Arthropoda > Arachnida > Araneae > Theridiidae > Latrodectus > Latrodectus hesperus. The sequence continues at coordinate 2,519 of JAJQOW010001254.1, read as the reverse complement.
TTCGCAGTTGATTTTTCTAAGGCTTTGGTGTGTCCCAAGAGTACTCCCGGACTCACTTTTACTTTACGTACAAAAAATGATGCATGGTCCAACACTATTTTATACTCGCTGTCTGTTTTAGAAGATACTAAACAAAAATTAGATTTGGAACGAATCATTTTAATTTTTAAATCTACCATATTCAACAAAAGTCTACTTTGTTCAAAAATGTCACAGTGTAACCGTCCTATTAAATCTATTGTTTTACTTTTAGAACACATTTCATATCTTTTCTTCAATCCGTCATTTCCTCCAGATTCCAACAGAGGATTAACAACTTTCAAATTTGTGTCCTTGTAAAATCCTTCACATGAGAGTAAACTTTTCTTTGCATCTTCTCCATAATTTAGAAGTGTTTTTATATAAGCTCTGAACGGGTAAGTATTACTAGACGATGATATCATTCTTTCATTTAAACTGATATCAATTTGTGAAAAGAGAGAATGGAGAAATAAATTGATGGGTCCCACAGGTTCATTTTCCGGTAAGGGTGATCCATCATTCTTCACTATTTTCACTTTCACGTACAGGTGGGAAGAAGCTAAATCTATATAATCTTGTCCATTTCCAGAAATATTAAATTCTAAAGGTGCGCCATCGCGAATATTCGACAGTGGATGATATTCGATGAAATGTCCAGTTTCAATAGCCGTTTGGGTAGGTGGGATGACAAATAAATCCAGTTCAGATTTAGCACATGCAACTGAGTCTTTGTGTATGAGGGCAGACATCTTAAGAGAATATATCGTGTGTTTTAACTTTCTTTGCTTTCCTTGAACTGATGCGTTTTTTACTTTGCTTTCTCTTTTTATTATTTTTTCCAGAACCAATCATCGTCTTCATTTTATGAGCAGCTTTATCAGTTAATTCGCGGCCGGCTTCTTTTAACCTACGTTTCGTTGCCACTTTTAAATCATCACCTTTCGATAAGTCATTTAAAACGTTTACACCACTATGAAATAATTGTTTACCTACAGCTTTTGCACCTGATTTTAACATGGGTACGGCGGCACGAAAAAACGAACGAAATAAACTTCCTAAACCATATCCTCTCTGAAATGCAGCACCATGATAATAGTTTAATCCATTTCCCGTTTGATTTACGTAATAATCCTCAAAAGATTTTTGACAACATTGATATGGAATATACATTATGATAAGTATCTCTGACGGAAGTGAAGTTTTACGTATGATCGTCCGCGTTCAAATGGGGTTAATTCACCAGTGTGCGTTCTTATAAATATTTCCAGTGTATCAATAATTTTTCGGTTTACCGGTAAATAATGGGGTCTATCATACTGTACATTTATCATGTCACCATCATTTCCTGTGACATTCACGATGCGTAATAGAGGTGCTAGTACATCACCAACGATCTGAGGTTCTACTATATCCGAGTAAACTAATAATACTCTATAGTTAGCACACGGATCCGCCACATATTTACTCTCAAACTTTTTTCAGAATCAACAGAGGCGATTTCTCCTGGTTCAAAGCCTAACAATTGAGCCAAACCGTCATATAATATCACGCGCGCCTTATTCCTTAATTTAATAGTAACTCTTTTGGTTACCTCATTAAATTTAAAAGAAATTTTTTTAAATGTTCTTCGGTGATTATTGCTTTTAAAATATCTGGTACAGTCTCGTAAAACCCAGGTGGTATTCTTCTTCCAAATATGATACCGTCACCTAAATCAAAACCCATTAAATTGTTTTGACTATTTACATTATACCAAGTGTGCGGGTACATAAATTGAACTAATGCGACTTCCCAATGATCTGTTAATTCAATACCTTGTGGCAAACGCGTAATAAAATGAGAGATTTTATTCTCGGGAAAAAAATTCATTGAGCTGTCACTCGGAAGTGTTAGATAGAAACTCATCTTGATAAATGAGTTAATATGCATCATTCATCGATATTTATAGGGACAACAAATGATCTATTCTTATCCACTGGTTAAACTTTGGGGGATATCCTTTATATTTTACTAAATATTCCTCTCTCCCATTCTTCTTACGCTTTTTCAAAATACGTTCTATTGTATATACCGTTTTTGGATCCACTTTTTGAAGTTCCTGTTCGTAAAATGTACCCTTAACAGGCTCATCCATCAAATCTTTCACCCTATAAACAGGGGGATTTCGCTTAACGTGTTCTGTAATCACAAATATTTCTTCTGACCAATTCGTTTCATAACCTTTTTCAAACGTCAATTTATTTTTTGAAATTCTTACAGTGTCACCAACTTTAAATTTAGGAGATTTTGATTTGATATTTTCCATATCTCCGTATAATGTGAACCAAACATCACTCTCGTTATTAGAGTTCACTTCAATAGGCGATCTTTTTATACTTGAATGAAACGTTCTGTTATAGCTAAACATCAATTTATCGAGTATATTTATATAATTATATGTGTTATATTTTGTAAAATATTTCCACATCTTCGTTTTTAAGGTCCTGTTGAATCTTTCG
>JAJQOW010001253.1:0-56787 GCA_037975125.1 Latrodectus hesperus | reverse complement strand
CAAGTCATCAACATATAAATTACTGTGAACTGAAGATGGTAACTGATGAAGTATGTTACTGATGAAAAGGTTAAAAAGGGTTACGCTGAAAACGCTACCTTGAGGGACACCCTCAGCTTGAGTAAAAGTATTGGAAACTGTAGTTCCAACACGTACTTTAAAAAGCCTAGTGGCTAGAAAATTCTGTATAAATATTGGAAGATTACCCCTAAAACCAAGATTATGCATAGTACGGAGAATGCCATAACACCAAGTCCGATCGTATGCTTTCTCAATATCGAAGAAGATTGCTACAAGGTGATTTCTCCTCACAAAAGCATTTCGAATTTGAGATTCTAGATCTATAATATTATCAATGGTGGATCGTCTTCTTCGAAAGCCGCTTTGATTATGAGGTATGCAATCATTCTTCTCTAAGACATAATTAAGTCTAACATTGATCATGCGCTTGAAAGTTTTGCACATACAACTCGTAAGAGCTATTGGACGATAACTCAGAGGATCAGATGAATCTTTGCCAGGTTTCAAAATTGGAATCACTATCGCTTCTCTCCATGATGTAGGGTAAGCATGCTCAATCCAGATTCTATTAAACAATGAAAGTATGTTTAATAAAGAATCATGATTTAGATGACGGAGCATTTGATAGGAGATTCCATCAGGTCCTGGGGTTGTGTCATTTGTCTGAGATAAGGCAGTCTTCAATTCTGAGAATCTAAAGGCACAATTGTAGGGTGGATTTTGTCGATCATGAAAATTTAGAGGTGACCGCTCTGCAATTCTTTTAATCCTTAGAAAAGTAGGATTACATGAATCAGAGCTGGAAACACTAGCAAAACTTTCACCGATGACATTGGCAATATCTACCGCTAAGGAGTGTATTGCAGCTCCGGATTTTAATACAGGAATGGGATACTCCTGATAAATACCATTGGCTGCTTTAACTTTCCTCCACAATTGTTTGCTTGTTGTCGATGAATTGCTTGACGACACATAGCGAATCCAAGATTCTCTTTTACTCTGACGTCTAACTCTTCGTGCTTGAGCTTTGGCTCTTTTAAAAGCAACAAGATTATCTGTAGTAGGGTATCTTTGAAATATATTCCATTGCTTCCTTTGTTTCTTATAGGAGAGATGGCACTCTTCATTCCACCAAGGTTTTCGGTGTTTATGTGGTATGGTGGAATTTTTTGGGATAGCAATATCCGCTGCTCCGTTTATTGTGTCAGTGACGTATTTAACGGCATCATTTATAACATCTGTCTTAACTATTGTCTCACTGATCACAGCCAATTGCGTGAAAAGCGTCCAATCGGCTCGACTGTACACATAATTAGGTGGATGTTGACGCACATTATTATTTACAGCCTGAGACACGATTAGAGGGAAATGATCACTATTGTAGAGGTCATTTCCAACAGCAAAATTCAGCAATGGCAGGAGTGATGGAGAACAAATAGCTAAGTCAAGAGAGTGAAATGTCCGTGTAGGTTCGTAGAAATAAGTCTTCTCGTCGGTGTTCAGCAGACAGAGGCAATTGTCAGATATAAATTGCTCTATGCTACGACCGCGAGAATTCGTATCATCACTACCCCACAGAGGACTATGTCCGTTAAAATCACCAAGCAATAAAAATGGAGCTGGGAGTTGGTCAAGTAAGTCGTTTAGTTCCTCAGCTTGGATGATATCATTCGGTGGTAAGTAGAGGCTACAAACTGTAATCAGACATGTGATGTGGATTCTGACAGCCACAGGCTGGAGTGTAGTTCTTAACTGATGTGCTGTACTGGGGTAATTGTTTGATGTAATTATACAAACTCCACCAGACACAGCAGCATCACCAACATAATCCTTTCTAAAACATTGAAACCCACGCATTTTGGTGATAACAGTGGGCTTCAGGAAGGTTTCCTGGAGAGCCACACATGCGGGGTTAAAGCTAGAGATGATGGATTTGATATCATCAATGCGAGACCGAAAACCACGACAGTTCCAGGAAACAAAGAAGGTTATCAATGGAATAGTTTCTAACCTTTATCACTGTTGCTGATCGTCATCTCAGATGAATCTTCAGAATTGAAATCATCATCTGATGGATGCAGTTTGACGGTGTCTGCATCCAGAGAGAGAAGAGCTTTTTTTGTTGTTAAGGAAGACTTTCGAATGCCTTCCTTTGCCAATTTTAATTTCCTAGCTTTTAAGGATTTGGATTTAGCCAAAGTTGATTTCGCGCTTACAGGTGTAGAAATTTCTATTGACTTTTGCTGTGGGTTGGTTGGTTGGTTGGTTGGTTGGTTTTAATGGCGCAAGATCCAAGTATGGACAAGCTGCGCCAGACACAGAGTCGTTATTATTTACTTTCTTTGTTCAAACCATTAAAATGTTAATATTATTTTAAAATATCAAAATAAAGTATAAATATGTATATCATCTAAAATTAATAAGATTTAAAATTGGAAAATTTTTAATTTAAAAATTTCTAAATTTAGATAAAATTCATAAAACCAATTGCTTTTAAAAACGCAAAGAGATTGCGATGCGGTGGTTCACCTAGTAAATCTTGTAAGGTTAAAATATCACTATTAAAAAATGTGAAACGATAATTGTTAAAATCTGGACATACAATTAAAATATGACGCACTGTGTATGGTTCATCACACGTCCCACACCAAGGATTTAATTCACTTAAGAATAAATGCCTATGAGTAAAACGTGTGTGACCAATACGAAGACGAGTCAGTTTAACATCCGCGCTTCGCAATGTTAAAATTGATAATGGGATGATTAATGGAAAGATGGAATAAAGTTTGTTGCAGACTTGTAAATTCCAGGATTCCTGCCAAAGAGACTTTACGAAATATTTAATTCCCTTTTTTACATCCATTGATGGAACTGAAAGTAGAGTAGGAGTTGTAGCAAACCTAGCAGCTGCATCAGCCTTCTCATTGCCATCTATTCCCATGTGGCCTGGTATCCAGCAGAACCGTATCTCAAATCCCTTGCTATTTAGAGAATTAATTAATTTGAAAATATTGGATACAACAGGATGACAATTTAGGTTGTTATTTTTCAACGCTACTAGCACACTATTACTGTCAGTGTAGACAAAGTAGTTACGTTCATTTCTAGAACTCACCTGCTGAAGTGCACGGAATATAGACATGGCTTCAGCAGTAAAGATGGAGCAGGACTTGTGGAGAGTAAAACTAAATGAGGTATTATCAAAATAAATACCACAGCCAACGTGTCCTGCAGTTTTGGATCCATCTGTGAATATAGGTGTGTATTGTTTATACTGACAGCGATGAAATGCATAAATTTGTTGAAAAATAGTTGGGGTTGTATCTGCCTTTTTGTAATTTTCAAAGGGATTGACAACAACGATATGTGGATCATACCAAGGCGGATGTGCGAACAAGTCTGTAGACTCAATCGGAACATCAATAAGGTCAGACAGGAAAACATAGGATTGAATGCGGGAGAGAAAAGGTTGAATGCTTGATGGTCTAGCATTATATATTCTCTTTAGAGCAGCATTAGGAATCGTGGAATGTAAGGAATGATGAGGTGAAGACATAATTTTTGAATAATAATTAAGAGACAGCTGTATCCGCCGCAGATCTAAGGGTAACTGTTTGCAGATTACATATAGACTCTGGACGGGTGATGTGCGAAAAGCTCCACAGCATATCCTTAAAGCAGTGTGGTGAACAGTGTCCAATCTGCGTAAGATGGAGAGTCTAGTTGACCCATAAGCAACACAGCCGTAGTCAATTCGAGATAAAATTACAGATTGGTGAATTCTTATGAGTGATGTACGATCTGCTCCCCAAGATGTATTCGAAAGAACCCTGAGGATATTCAGCAGTCGCTCACATTTCTTCCGCAAATGTAAAACATGCGGGAGGAATGTTAACTTTTTATCAAAAATCACACCAAGGAATTTTATCTCATTGACCACAGGAATAGGTCTACTTATTATGTGAAGTACAGGATCTTCATGGAAACTAGTTTTCCTACAGAAATGGACACAGCAACTCTTACTTGGAGATATACTAAGGCCATTCCGTTCACACCAGATAGTTAAATTATTTAAAGCTGTTTGCAACTGTCTCTCAATTATATTGATGTTTGAACCCTGATATGAAATCTGCAAGTCATCAACATATAAATTACTATGAACAGAAGATGGTAACTGATGAAGTATGTTACTGATGAAAAGGTTAAAAAGGGTGACACTTAAAACGCTACCTTGAGGGACCCCCTCAGCTTGTATAAAAGTATTGGTAACTGCAGTTCCAACACGTACTTTAAAAAGCCTAGTGGCTAGAAAATTCTGTATAAATATTGGAAGATTACCCCTAAAACCAAGATTATGCATAGTACGGATAATGCCATAACGCCAAGTTCGATCGTATGCTTTCTCAATATCGAAGAAGATTGCAACAAGGTGGTTTCTCCTCACGAAAGCGTTTCGAATTTGGGACTCTAGATCCAGTATGTTATCAATAGTGGATCGTCCTCTCCGAAAACCGCTTTGATGATGAGGTATGCAATCATTCTTCTCTAAGACATAATTAAGTCTAGCATTGATCATGCGCTCGAAAGTTTTGCACATACAACTCGTAAGAGCTATTGGACGGTAACTCAGAGGATCAGATGAATCTTTGCCAGGTTTCAAAATTGGAATCACTATCGCTTCTTTCCATGATGTAGGATAAGCATGCTCAATCCAGATTCTATTAAACAATGAATGTATGTTTAATAAAGAATCATGATTTAGATGACGGAGCATTTGATACGAGATTCCATCAGGTCCTGGGGTTGTGTCGTTTGCCTGAGATAAGGCAGTCTTCAATTCTGACAATTTAAAAGCACAATTGTAGGGTGGATTTTGTCGATCATGAAAATTTACAGGTTTCCGCTCAGCAATTCCTTTAATCCTTAGATAAGTAGGATTATATGAATCAGAGCTGGAAACAGTAGCTAAAGTTTCACCGATGACATTAGCAATATCTACCGCTGAGGAATGTATTGCAGCTCCGGATTTTAATACAGGAATGGAATAATCCTGATAAATACCATTGGCTGCTTTAACTTTCCTCCACAATTGTTTGCTTGTTGTCGATGAATTGATTGACGACACATAGCGAATCCAAGATTCTCTTTGACTCTGACGTCTAACTCTTCGAGCTTGAGCTTTGGCTCTTTTAAAAGCAACAAGATTATCTGTGGTAGGGTATCTTCGAAATATATTCCATTGCTTCCTTTGTTTCTTATAGGAGAGATGGCACTCTTCATTCCACCAAGGTTTTCGGTGTTTATGTGGAAAGGTGGAATTTTTAGGGATAGCAACATCCGCAGCTCGGATTATTGTGTCAGTGACATGATTAACGGCATCATCTATGACATCTGTCTTAACTCTTGTCTCACTGATCACAGCCAATTGCGTGAAAAGCGTCCAATCGGCTCGACTGTACACATAATTAGGTGGATGTTGACGCACACTATTATTTCCAGCCTGAGACACGATTAGAGGGAAATGATCACTATTGTAGAGGTCATTTCCAACAGCAAAATTCAGCAATGGCAGGAGTGATGGAGAACAAATAGCTAAGTCAAGAGAGTGAAATGTCCGTGTAGGTTCGTGGAAATAAGTCTTCTCGTCGGTATTCAGCAGACAGAGGCAATTGTCAGATATAAATTGCTCTATCTGTCGACCGCGAGAATTCGTATCATCACTACCCCACAGAGGACTATGTCCGTTAAAATCACCAAGCAATAAAAATGGAGCTGGGAGTTGATCAAGTAAGTCGTTTAGTTCCTCAGCTTGGATGACATCATTCGGTGGTAAGTAGAGGCTACAAACTGTAATCAGACATGTGGTGTAGATTCTGACAGCGACAGCCTGGAGTGTAGTTCTTAACTGATGTGCTGTACTGGGGTAATTGTTGGATGTAATTATACAAACTCCACCAGAAACAGCAGCATCACCACCATAATCCTTTCTAAAGCATTGAAACCCACGCATTTTAGTGATAACAGTGGGCTTCAGGAATATTTCCTGGAGAGCCACACATGCGGGGTTAAAGCGAGAGATAATGGATTTGATATCATCAATGCGAGACCGAAAACCACGACAATTCCAGGAAACAAAGGAAGTCATCAATGGAATATATTCTAACCTTTATCACTGTTGCTCATCGTCATCTCAGATGAATCTTCCGAATTGAAATCATCATCTGATGGATGCAGTTTGACAGTATCTGCATCCAGACAGAGAAGAGCTTTTTCGTTATTATGGAAGACTTTCGAACGCCTTCCTTGGCCATTTTTAATTTTCTAGCCTTTAAGGCTTTTGATTTTGCCAAAGCTGATTTGGCGATTACGGGCGTAGTATTTTCTATTGTTTTTTGCTTCGGAAGAAAGCTAACTGTATGAGCAGAATTTGTTTCCGTTTGAGTGCTGCAGGATCGGGTTACTTTTTTTGTTATTGTAGCATAACTAACACCAGGAGTGGGAGTGCGGGAACTAATTATCCGACGAGCTTCTAAATAGGAAACATTGTTCTTAATTTTGATGGTGACAATTTCCTTTTCCTGTTGCCAAACGGGACAAGATCTAGAATAAGAAGTGTGGTTACCTTTACAGTTAACACACACTTCTTTGGCTTCGCAGGTAGTACTTTCATGGCCAACGTCAGAACAACGGGCACAAGTGAGTTTTCCTCTGCAAGCCATTTTAGAGTGTCCAAATCGTTGACACTGGAAGCATCTTAGAGGATTAGGGATAAAAGGCCGAACAGAACATCGCATATAAGCCACTTTAATATTTTGCGGCAAGTCTGGTGTCGAGAAAGTCAAAATGAGATGCTTTGTGTTTAGGACTATGCCATCTCTTTTGATCGTAATTCTTTTTACAGCGCAGACTTTTTGGGTTTTCAAATTTTCCAATATTTCATCGGTTGGGGTGTGAAACAAGTCCTCCGAAGAGATAACACCTCGTTAAAAATTTAAATTTCTATGTGGTTCGACGGTTACCGCAATGTCGCCAATTGCTTTCATGTTTTGCATCAGGACTGACTGTCGGATGCAGTCTCTATCAACAGAACACCCGATCGCAACTTCTTAATAGATTTAACAGCTCCAATATGTGAAGTTATACATTTTTCAATAAGAAAAGGGGAAACATATTCAAATGTATTTCCAACTCTTTTTATTATAAAAAATTTGGCACTACATGTTAACATTTGTTGCTCCCGAGGGAGTGAAGAGAAAGTATTTTTATCCATATAGGAGGAATATAAATTCAGGGACCAGACGGCACCACCCACCATGGAGCCCTACGAGGGGATGCAAATCAATTGCATCAATGCTAGTCGGTCCCCATACGCTCACGGTACATCCCTGAAGTGGTCTCCACCCTTAACGAGTCACCCAGTAGATGTACCGATCGCTTGATCCATAAAGCCGATTGATGTGCTGAGGACCACAACACACCTCCCGTTTACCTGAAGCAGAGGCCAAAGTAATGTGTTGGTCTCTGGGGGCCTCAATTACCAGGACCCTCCTTTCCAGGGACACGGGTCTCCACGCACGGCAAACACGTGGGTGATTTAGCCCCCAAGAGAAGCTAATAGCAACAGAGCGGCGAAAGCTACTCAAGGGGAGCCCTCAACCTCTTGCGAGGCAACCACACTGAGGGAGAAGTGGAAGAAAAAGCAGAAGAGTAGAGGAGAGAAGAAGAGAAAGAAGAGGACAGATCACTAGGGTACCTCGGGATTGTGACACCCGTGTTTACCTAAAGAAGGTAACCCCCCTGAGGGGCTTTTGCTGTGGGAGAAGGCTAACTGTAGGAGCTGAATTTGTATCTGTTTGGGTGCTGCAGGATCGAGTCACTTTTTTCGCCATAGTTGCATAACTAACACCAGGAGTTGGAGTGCGGGAACTAACTATGCGACGGGCTTCTGCATAAGAAACATTGTTTTTAATTTTGATGGTGACTATTTCCTTTTCTTGTTGCCAAACGGGACAAGATCTAGAATAAGAGGTGTGGTCACCTTTACAGTTGACGCACACTTCTTTGGCTTTGCAGGTAGTACTATCATGGTCAACTTGAGAACAGCGAGCGCAAGTAGGTTTACTTCGGCAAGCCATTTTAGAGTGTCCATAACGTTGGCACTGAAAACATCTGAGAGGATTTGGTATATATGGTCGCACTGCACACCGCATATAAGCCACTTTGATGTATTGTGGCAAGTCTGGCGTGGCAAAAGTCAAAATAAGGTGTTTGGTATTTAATATAATACCATCCCTTTTGATTGTTGTTCCTCTCACGGCGCAGACTTTTTGGCTTTTCAGGTTGTCTAATATTTCATCAGTGGACGTATGATATAAATCCTCTGCAGAAATTACTCCCTGCACAAAATTCAGTTTCGCATGAGGCTCTACTGTAATAGGAATGTCAGCAAGGGATTTCATGCTCTGTATCATCATAGCCTGTTTTTCAGATGTGGTTTCAACAAGTAAATTGCCCGTTCGTAATTTTTTAACTGATTTCATTGAACCCAGATGAGATACTAATCCCTTTTCAATAAGAAAGGGAGAAACATATTCGAAAGATCCTCCAGATCTTTTAATTATGAAGAACTTAGCTTCACACATTGGCATTTGTTGCTCCCGAGGGAGTGAGGAGAAAGTTGCTTTATTCATTTGGGATAAGATAAAATTCTGGGACTAGACGGCACCACCCACCACGGAGCCCTACGAGGGGATACAGATTAACTGTACCAGTGCTAATCAGTGCCTATACGCTCACGGTACATCCCTGAAGTGGTCTCCACCCTTAACGAGTCACCCAGTAGATGTACCGATCGCTTGATCCATAAAGCCGATTGATGTGCTGAGGACCACAACACACCTCCCGTTTACCTGAAGCAGAGGCCAAAGCAATGTGTTGGTCTCTGGAGGCCTCAATTACCAGGATCCTCTTTTCCAGGGACACGGGTCTCCACGCACGGCAAACACGTGGGTGATTTAGTCCTCAAGAGTAGCTAATAGCAACAGAGCGGTGAAAGCTACTCAAGGGGAGCCCTCAACCTCTTGCGAGGCAACCACACTGAGGGAGAAGAGGAAGAAAAAGCAGAAGAGTAGAGGAGAGGGGAAAAAAAGAAAGAGGACAGATCACTAGGGTACCTCGGGATTGTGACACCCGTGTTTACCTAAAGAAGGTAAACCCCTTGAGGGGTATTGGAAGCCTTAGCACATTGATGTTAGTAGGTTGAGTAGCCTTTGATGGGCGCTGTGAGATAGTTCCAAAGGATTGAGGCTTTGTAGTCCTTGTTTGCTTTTTGACTACAGTGGCGAAACTTTCTCCACAGAATTTGTGCGAAACATCTTGTGATCTAGCTGTTTTGCTAGCCTCTTGGATGTGTCGCTTGCTGTTTCGTGTTCCTGAGGAATATTCATTTTTATTATTTTGGTTTTTCTTTGAGCCCTTTAAAGAGGTTGGTTTTGGCAACATGTTTTTAATGCTGAAAGTTTGCACAGCTTTTTCCTCCAACTTTAGCTCACTCGTCTGTGTAAGTTTGTTGTTCGTTTCATGAACCAGCGAGACTGGGCTAAATTTGTGCTCAAGAAGATGTAGCAAAGTGTTAAGTTCTCCCCGAATAGAGAGTGGTAAATACTGTTTGTTGTAACGAGAACCTGATTCAATCAACTCTCTGCACCTATCTAAAATGTGCTTAGGTGTATTGTAACATAACAGAAACAAGACGGCCCACCCGAAGGTATACGTCGATAAGATGACTAATCGTCGGAAGCAATCCGCAAAGTACGAGGACATGTGCTGTCGAATAGCCGGCACGCACAGCCTCCACCCCATCACCACAACGTGGGCAGAATGCCAGGTGCCAATGCCATGACGTCCATAGCACCGCCAGGCCTTGCACGCAGCCCGGCGACCACCAGCCAGGGTCTACCAAAACTCCTCCCCCAGGAAGATTAACAACTTAAGGGCAACTTGCCTTTATTAACATAAACAAAAGAAAAAAAATACTACAATACTGACAATTGATTCTACAATAGTCAAATTAACAATAATCAACATAATTAACAATAATTAACATAATTAACATTAATTAATAATAGTTAACATAATCAAATTGAACTTATTGTAACAAAATTTTAACGAACTTAATTAACATGATTTGATTTCTCTAACAATCCATCTGACTCTGTAGTTTAATAGTAATAATATCTTTAATAGCTATGTTGAAGCCAGGGTCGGTTAGTAATTGCTTTATTGTTAAGTTTTTATATTTTGTTGGGTATCGTTTTGTTCTAATCTCCTCGAAATCTGTACATTCAAAAACAGTATGTTCGACTGTATCTGGTGTTTGATCACTAGGGCACAGTTCACTTTTGTTGTGAAAGCGATTTTGATATGTACCGAATACGCCGTGACCAGTTCTGATTTGATTAGCGTAAAAGTTTGCTATGAGTCGATTTGTTGATACTACAGGATAAATATCGTAGAGTCTTCTAGTTTTGATGGAATTAGCCCATCTATCTTGCCAAATTTTTATCGCATATTGAGTTAAAATGGTCTTTACAGTTATCTTGCTATATAAGGTTTTATGTGTAGTTTCTGATTTCAATGTGGCTGCCTTAGCTTCTCTATCGGCTATTTCATTAAATTCGATTCCACAATGGGCTTTAACCCAATGAAAGTTGAATGTACTAACATTTGATCTGTAAATTGTTATTATGCTTCTCAAAGTATTATTGGTTATTTTATTATTTGCTAAAGCCTCTAAAACTGATCGAGAATCCGAGTGAATATGAATACTGCTTATCCTATTTCTTAAAGTGTACTCCATTGTTTCCAATATAGCCACCGCCTCCGCCTCATATACTGAGGCCTCGTCGCTAAGTTTCATAGTGAATATATCTACTGTACGATCTCCATAATTAATAATCGATGCTGCCCCCACTTTTCCATCTAATTTAGAGCCATCTGTATAGGCATTATATTCTTTTCCGATTATATTTGTATCCCACTTTATGTTATTCTCTTCCCATGGTGGAAGCAATATCCTGTCCTTGGTCCATGCATTTAATTTGCTTATATTTAATTCATCTATATTTATCTCTTTCTTTTGATCCCATAAGAGGTAACTATGTTTAAGACTTAGTGCTTTTAAATCTAAAGGTAAGCATCCCGCCAATACTTGCAAAGCTTCCGTAGAGACTGTTTTATACGCCTTGGTTAATTTTAAAAGTGGGAGTCTCTGAATTTGTGATAATTTAATTTTGGTCTTAACAGTATCTTTATACCATATGGGCACTGCATAAAGTATTATCTTTTCCAGTACTGTATAATATATGATCTTCAATATCTTTGGTCTTATTCCCCATGTCTTCCTGACAATTCTTGAGATTTTGTTGGTGATACCCCAAATCTTTTCTTGTATGTGGTTTAGGTGTGCCGTCCAATTAAGTCTAGTGTCCATTGTGACTCCTAGATAAGTAATCTCTGATTTGTATGTAATATTATTTCCCATTAGGGATATTGTTGGTCTTCGCGTTATGTCTCGTTTTATTACAAAGATAGTATAGTGGCTTTTATGAACACTTAATGTCAAACCGTACCTATTGATCCAATTTTCAATTAAGGTCAGAGGCACAGTTGCTGATTGAGTAAATTTATAGTATGCCCTAGCAGTCAGTAAAATTACAATGTCGTCAGCATAAGCTTGACAGTACGAGTTGGGTTGGTTGGTTGGTTGGTTGGGTTTTATGGCGCAAGGTCCAAATGAGGACAAGCTGCGCCAGATTTTTTTTTGTATAATATTTTTATTTTTTTTATTTTTTATTTTTTATTATTTTAAACCAATCAACTTTTAAAATTTCTTTAAAAATATAAGAAATATTTATAAAATTATTAACAGAAAAAATAGACAAACACCCAACATATAAATGATTAAATTATATCTAAAACATATAAGATAAAAAAACCTAAACTAAATCTGTAAAATGTTTTATGTATTTAATTAAAAATCTTTAATTTAAAATTATATATAATCTATAAAACCAATGCTTCTTAAAAAAGCAAAAATATTTTGATGCGGTGGTTCGCCCAGCAAATCCCGCATCGTTAAAAGATCAGTTTTAAAAAATTTAAAACGATGTTGGTTAAAATCAGAACATGAAATTAAAATATGAAACACAGTGTATGGTTCGTCACACGTTTCACACCAAGGTTTTAATTCATTTAAGAATAGATGCTTATGAGTGAAACGTGTGTGTCCAATACGAAGGCGGGTTAATTTAACATCCGCACTTCGTAAAGGTAAAACTGAAAATGAAATGAGTGATGAAGTTATGGTATTTAGTTTGTTGTTGACTTGCATCCTCCATGAATCCTGCCAAAGTTTATAAATAAAACTCTTCACACCTTTTCTCGCATCACATAACGGAACGGAAGGCTGAAGTGGAGTAGATGCAGACTTTGCAGCTACATCAGCCCTCTCGTTACCATCAAGACCTACATGCCCTGGGATCCAACAAATGATAATATCAAATCCCTTGCCTTTCAGAGAGTCTAATGCGCAAAAAATCTCCGACACAACAGGGTGATAGTTGACATTAATATTCTCCACAGCTTCTAAAACACTCAGGCTGTCAGTGTATATACAAAATTTATTTGATCCTTTACTACCCACATACTGAAGCGCGCATAATATCGCAGTTGCCTCAGCAGTGAAGATGGAGCAGGACATATTAAGGCTGTAACTAAGAGTTATATTATCAATATAAACTCCACAGCCAACATGTCCTGCAGATTTTGAACCATCTGTAAATATAGGTTGATAAGAATCAAACTGACAGCGATGAGAAGAATAGAGCTGATGGAAAACAACAGGAGATGTGTCCAATTTTTTGAACTGTGCAAAGGGATTGATTATTTTACATTGTGGCTCATACCAGGGTGGATGTGAAGTTCGATTTGTGGCAGATATTCGAACGTCATGCAGGTCAGACAATATTAAGTGAGATTTTATTCTAATGAGAAAAGGTGGTATGCTCCTTGGACGAGCATGGTATAGTCTTTTAAGAGCAAATGTAGGAATCATGGAATGTAATGGATGATGAGGGTCAGACATGATCTTAGCATAATAATTGAGAGACTGCTGCATTCGTCTCAGGTCTAAGGGCAGTTGTTGGCAAATTGCATATAGACTCTGGACGGGTGATGTGCGGAATGCGCCCGAACATATCCTCAGAGCATTGTGATGAACAGTGTCCAATCTGCATAAAACAGAGTGTCTAGCTGAACCATAAATAACACAACTGTAGTCAATGCGTGATAAAATTAGTGACTGATATATTCGAAGAAGTGATGTGCGATCAGCACCCCAGGATGTGTTTGAAAGCACCCTGAGGATATTAAGTGATCGCTCACACTTCTTCCGCAGATTTAAAACATGCGGAAGGAAAGTTAATTTTCGATCGAATATTACACCAAGAAATTTCATCTCGCTGACTACAGGTATAATGGTGTTGTCAATCAAAATCTTTGGATCACTATGTATGCTAGTTTTCCTGCAGAAGTGGACACATCTACTCTTGCTAGGAGAAAGAGTATGGCCATTCTCAGCACACCATGCAGCAAGTTTATTAACAGCTGTTTGTAACTGTCTCTCAATTAAATGCATATTTGACCCCTCACAAGATATTTGCAAGTCATCAACGTACAATGTACCATGAACAGAAGGTGATAATTTATGTAATATGCTACTAATGTGAAGGTTAAAAAGGGTTACACTCAAAATACAACCTTGAGGTACACCCTCAGCTTGATTAAAAGTATCAGAATAAAAAGTTCCTATGCGGACTTTAAAAACACGGGAGCGTAAAAAGTTTTCCAGGAATATCGGCAGATTACCCCGGAAGCCAAAATCATATAGTGAACGGAGAATTCCATAACGCCATGTACGGTCATATGCTTTCTCTATGTCGAAGAAAATGGAAACCAAATGATTTCTCCGCACGAAAGCGTTGCGGATTTGGGTTTCCAAATATGTTATGTTATCAAGAGTGGACCTTCCTTTACGGAAACCACTCTGATTAACAGGAATACAATTATTTTTTTCTAAGACATAAACGAGACGAGCATTGACCATACGCTCGAGAGTCTTACAAAAGCAGCTAGTCAGAGCTATGGGTCGATAGTTTAGAGGATCAGAAGGATCTTTACCAGCTTTCAGGACCGGAATTACTATAGCTTTATTCCAATGCGTAGGAAATATATTTTCGGTCCAGATCCTGTTAAACAAGCGAAGTATATTCGCTAAAGAATCTGGACATAAATGTCTAAGCATTTGGTAGCTGATTCCATCTGGTCCTGGGCTAGTATCATGGGCCTGCTGTAATGCTCTCTTCAATTCCAACATCCGAAATTCACAGTTATATGGCAAAGCTTGCCTTTGGTTGAAACGAATTTGTGTTCTCTCGGCGTGACTCTTAATTCTCAAAAAGGAAGAACTGTAAGAGTCAACGCCTGAGACACTAGCAAAAGTTTCACCAAGGAGGTTTGCAATGTCCTGAGGAGAAGAGTGTATAGCAGCTCCGGATTTTAAAATAGGAATGGGAAATTCTCTATATATACCATTGGCTGCTTTCACTTTTCTCCATAACTGCTTACTGGATGTGGAAGAAGTTATTGAGGATACATAGCGAGACCAAGACTCCTTCTTACTTCGACGACGAGCTCTGCGAGCTAATGCTTTTGCTCTCTTAAAGGCGATAAGATTCTCCGTTGTGGGGTATCTCCGAAATAACCCCCATAACTTCCTTTGTTTTTTATATGTTTGTTGACATTCTTTATTCCACCAAGGTTTGCAACGCCTGTGTGGTATAGAGGAACTCTTAGGTATTGATGCATCAGCTGCATTTATAATTGTTTCGGTAACTTTAGTAACGGCATCATCAATATTCTCGATCTGAACCATTTCATCATCAACATCTGCCAATTGTGTAAACAGTGCCCAGTCTGCCCGACTGTACACGTAAGTAGGTTGACGATTTTGTCGCACACTACTACCTCCAGTCTGGAAGACGGCAAGAGGAAAGTGATCACTATTATATAGATCATTTCCTACTGTAAAGCTTAACGATGGCAGAACTGAAGGAGAACATATAGCCAAATCGAGAGAATGAAATGTTCTAGTGGGTAAATGCAAGTAGGTCTTCTCGTCGGTATTCATCAGACAGAGACAATTATCAGTAATAAACCTCTCTATCTGACGACCGCGAGAATTTGTATCACTACTTCCCCACAAAGAATTATGTCCGTTAAAGTCACCGAGTAACAAAAATGGTGTTGGCAGCTGATCTATTAATGCATCGAGTTCCTCTTGGCGGATGACATCGTGTGGTGGCAAATATAAACTACAGACTGTCAACAAGCATGAAGTATGAATTCTTATAGCTACAGCCTGTAGAGTAGTATTCAATGGATGGGCAGTGCTGGGGAAATTATTAGATGTTAATATACAAACACCTCCAGACACTGCACCATCGTCACCACAGTCTTTTCTAAAGCTTTTAAACCCACGCATGGTGAAATTTATGCTGGACCTCAGGAATGTCTCCTGAAGGGCAACACATGCGGGGTTATAGGCTGAAATTATAGACTTGATGTCATCATGATGGGAACGCAAACCATGGCAGTTCCAAGAAACAAAGGAAGTCACTATTCAAATAGAAAAGCTCCTTTTTTGGAGCTGGAAGTCAAGTCCTCTAGCGTTTCCCCGAACGTGGTGTCATCGTCTGAGGGATGCAGAGAGACTGAGTCAGACTCCAAGTAAGAGAAAGCATTATGGGTGGATAAAGGAGGTTCTCTTACACCTTCTTTTGCAATTTTTAATTTCAATGATTTTTTGCTTCTCGATTTAGCAAAAGGAGTCCTTTTAGTGAATATCGGAGATTTCGTAAATTTTGGCTTTGCTGATATCTGGGGTAATCTAACCGGGGAAGGAGAAAAGGTTTCAGTTTGTGTGCTACTCGATTTAGTGACCTTCTTAGCAGCAGTGGCATAACTTATCCCTGAAAGTGGGGTACGAGTTGTAACTTCTCGTCTTGCCTCAGGATATGATAATTTTTTAGTAACCTTCAACGTGGTTATTTCTTTTTCCAGTACCCATTGTGGACAACTTCGAGAATAGGAGGGGTGGTCACCATGACAGTTGACACACCTCTCCTTTGCAGTGCAGTTCGTACTATCGTGGCCAACTGCTGCGCAACGAGCGCAGGTCAGTTTGCCTCTGCATGCATTCTTCGAATGTCCAAAATGCTGGCACTGGAAACATCGTAAGGGATTTGGTATATAAGGCCGGACGGGTAAATTTAAGTAAGCAACTTTAATGTTGTCTGGAAGGTCTGGGGTCGCAAAAGTTAGAATCAGATGTTTGGTGTCCATAAAGACACCTTCTCTTCTAATCCTAATGCGTTCTACTCCACAGACCTTCTGATTTATCAGATTTTCCAAAATTTCCTCCGTCGGCGTATACAGCAAATCCGCAGCAGATATTACACCACGTGAAAAGTTAAGGTTACTATGAGGCATGACGGTTACTTCAAAGTTTGCCATTTTATCCATTTTCAGTATAGTTGCTGCTTGCGACTCTGATTTCACTTCAATGAGAAGGTCACCCGAGCGCATCTTCTGAATACCTCTAACATCTCCAACCATTCCATAGATGCTTTTTTGTATTAGAAAAGGTGACACTGATTTAAAAGTGTCATCCTTTTTCTTCACAATAAAAAACTTTGCACTTAGGCAAGCTAACTGTTGCTCCCGTGGGAGAAGAGATATTTTTCTATTTTCCATAATAAAATTTTAAAATTTCGGGACCTAACCGCACCACCCACCACCGAGTCCAACAAGGGGATGCAGACCAGCTGCACCAGTGCTAGCCAGGTCCTATACGCTCACAGTACATCCCTGAAGTGGCCTCCACCCTTAACGAGTCACCCAGTAGATGTACCGATCGCTTGATCCATAAAGCCGATTGATGTGCTGAGGACCACAACACACCTCCCGTTTACCTGAAGCAGAGGCCAAAGCAATGTGTTGGTCTCTGGAGGCCTCAATTACCAGGATCCTCCTTTCCAGGGACACGGGTCTCCAGGCACGGCAAGCACGTGGGTGATTTAGTCCCCAAGAGTAGCTAATAGCAACAGAGCGGCGAAAACTACTCAAGGGGAGCCCTCAACCTCTTGCGAGGCAACCACACTGAGGGAGAAGAGGAAGCAAAAGCAGAAGAGTAGAATAGAGAAGAAGAGAAAGAAGAGGACAGATCACTGGGGTACCTCGGGATTGTGACACCCGTGTTTACCTAAAGAAGGTAAACCCCCTGAGGGGTACGAGTTGGGACCAAAGTCCTGCATTAATAAATCGTTTACCACCACATTCCATAATATGGGCCCCAAAGAAGAGCCCTGTGTTACTCCAATATTATAATCTATTATCTCGCCTTGATAATTAATGTAAGTCCTGTCCTGTAAGAAGGAATTAACTGAATTATATAAATTACTCTTCAGGCTATACTTATTCAGCTGAGTCATTATATCAGCCCAGCGTATTGTATTGAAAGCATTTTTCATATCTAATGTTATTAGACAAGTGAATAATTTGTTATCCTTATTATCTTGTATTTTAGTAGTGATATTATATATTGCGTCGTTAGTGGATTTACCCTTAGTAAATCCAAATTGATTTGGGCTCATATAGTTATTTGCTTCTAAATGGTATGTCAAACGATTCATGAGTATTTTGTCGAGTACCTTGCCCCATGTGGACAGTAGACATATAGGTCGATACGAATCTTTCAAATCCGGGTCTTTGTCGGGTTTTGGGATTAGTACTACCTTAGCGCGCTTCCAGCACTTGGGAAAAACCCCATTCTTGAAGCAGAGGTTCATTACTTTGGTAAACCACGATCTGTTGCTCCTGAATAATTCCTCGTATACCTCAACTTTGATATTATTGTATCCCGGTGATTTTCCCTTTTGTGTTGATTTAAAGACAGATTCTATTTCATTAATGGTTATTGGTGGGTCTTGTCCTTCTTCAAAAATATAGTCTATTTGATCTAAATCTATAAAAGGAAAGTTATGCCCAAGTATGTAATTAGTGGCCTCAGCTATGTTATTAGTCGTTGTGTTTGGATTTATTTTGATTCTGCAAGACAATGTGCTATTTGTCTTCTTGTCCCTAATTGATTTGTAATTGTTGCCAAAAGTATCCTGATTAGTTAAGTTGGCTAAATATTTCTTTAATGCTTCTTTTTTAGTGAGAATAATATTTCTCTTATAAATCGTTACCTCCTTTTTGAATGCCTGTTTATAATGTTCTCTTAAATTTTGGTCTAATTCTTTTTGATATCGTCGTCTCAGTGCGCGAACCCTGCTTCTCATAGTACCCAATTCTATGGTCCACCAGTAACTTGATTTCCTATTCTTTAATCTATGTGATCTACTCCGATGGCAAATCTCTTGTATCCTATCTTCGATTGACTCAATCATATCCTCAACCTCAGCATGTTCTTCGAAATTAAAGGTATTAGTCAACTTTATTAGTTCCTTGGACAATTTAATTCAATTTAGCGTCTTCCTATTCCATCTAATATTAGTACTTATTTCCTGTGTATGCGTATGAAGTTCACATGACATATTGTTATGATCGCTAGCTGTAAATTGATCGTCAATCGACCAATTTTTTAGGGTATCTGATTCTAGGTTTTTTGTTAACAAAATGTCTATCCAACTGCATCCAATTGTGCTATTGAAGGTAGGTGGACTATTTGGATTATTCTCAATATCGAGATCAAAACTTGACACTAAGTTCAACAGTGTTTGGCCTCTCATGTCCGTCGGTCTTGGGCTCCAAGCAGATGACTTGGCGATAAAATCGCCAAATATGAGCCATTTATGTTCTTCATAAAGCACTAAATATGGTTGTAAGTCTTCTAGTGAGCTATCCATGTCTTTCGACGGGGGACAATATATTGTACATACTATGTAATCATTATTTTCCAAACTAATCTGTGCGATAACCATTTCCTTGTGCGTAACAATTGTGGAGACCTGATATTTACGTTTTAAAATTAATGCTGCCTTTGGTTCCTTGTTAGCAATAATGTTATATCCTTTAGGTATGTGAGTTATCCCACCTTTGCTGACATATGGGTCATTTACTGATACAATGTCTATATCTTTGCTGATTAAATCCTGGCCCAATTGTATGTTAGCCGCTTGACAATGGTTCAAGTTAATGTGTCGAAACTGAATTATATAATTTTTAAATTTACTGGCCATAATCTATTTTAAGAATTAATTTGGTGATCTCCTTTTGATAAACTTTACAATTCTTGTCTTTAGCGTTGTGGTCTAATTTGCATTTTGTTTGGTATCTATTATTATGTTCTTCACAGTTTCCGCATTTTGTGTCGTAGGCGCATTTCGGTGTGTCTGCATGTTCGCGTCCACAGTTAAAACAACGGTTATTATTCCTGCAGAACTTTGCTATATGGCCAAATCTGTGGCATTTATAGCATAGTGTAACTCTTAGGTGTTCACGAAAAGTGACTGAAGTCCAGCCTAAGTACAGTCTTCTCCTATCTTTTATACTATTAAAAGTGTTGGGGTCCAGACTAATTATCCAATTTATACCGTTCTTGCCTTCGTAACTATAAATAATGTCAATTTGTGATTGTTCGTCTAATCCGTTCTGATTGCGCAAACTTTCCAATATCGATTCCTTCCCGATATCTTTATCCACGTCGTAAATAATTATCCTCGGCTTTCTCTTTCTTGGTTTTTCAACTTTAAATGATTTGTTAGTCTGTTCGTTAGTGTTTATTTCCTTTATAATTTTATCGATATCTTCCTGTGTTTTAGTTTCGATTAGTATTCCGCCATTCCTAATGTTTCGTGTTCTATTAATGTTAATAGAATTTTAGGTGTATTGTAAACATTAATAAAATTTGGGACCGACCCGCCCGAGGGCACACGGTCATAACAGTCAATTGCGAGTAGTAATCCCGCCGAGTACGAGCGGCACATGTGCGGCGAAGCCGCAGTGCGCAGCTACCCCCTGCCAGAGCAACAATATCGCAGCACCAGGAGACGGAGAATCTGGTCTCAGGATAGATCCGAAAACTCCGGGTGGAGCCAAGCCGTCCGCCGACCAATACCAGTCAGGTATTGAACGCAGCCCGGCAACCACCACCCTGCAACCCACCAAGACCTCCCCCGACGGAAGAAGGCGGTTTTCCTTTATTAATCATGAAAATACAATACATAATTAAAAGGGGAACAACACAACTTTGTGTCCTGAAATAGTAGGTACTTAAAAGTTAACTAGTGTTTTGCTTAAGTTAGTTTAAAAATGTAACAAGTTATATTACAGTAATAACAGCCATTGAAAATTAGATTAACAAAATTATTTACAATTCTGATGCGTTAATATTTACATTACACTAATACTAATTTAAATTAAGTTGCACTCAATATAGTATTTAAGAATAATTCTCAGATAAATTATCCTGAAGTAATGTACTTATAATTTTTTCTATCGCCTTCCTAAAGTTATGGTTATTTATTAACTTAATCATTTTCATATTCTTGTAATTGTTGGGAAACATACTATTTCTTATGTCCCGGAAATGTATACAGTCAAAGATTACGTGCTTGGCATCTTGAATGTTGTCATCATATTTACAAACAGCTGATTTGCCATGGAATCTGTTTTGATAGGTGCCGAAAATACCATGTTCTGTGATAATCTGATTTAAGTAAAAATTTGAAATATTTCTTTTTATAGAGACATTCGGATATATTAAGTGTACATTTCTAGCTTTATTAGAATTGGACCATCTTATTTGCCAGTTGCTGATTTCATGATGTTTAAGTATATTCTTGATTTGGAGTTTAGTATATTGTGACTGATGTTGGATATCTTTTAATTCTGTCGCCTGTTTAGCTAATGCATCCACTTCTTCGTTCCATTTTATACCTATGTGGGATTTCACCCAGTGTAAGTTAAAATGATGAGGATAGTCTCTAAAGGTTGATGATATCTTCCTAATGATTTTATTTTCAGTTTTCCAGTTACTAACTGCTTGGAGGACCGATCTGGCATCTAGATGAATATCGCATTTGCTTATATTATGTTTAATACAATAGTTCATGGTATAGAACAGTGCCACCGCTTCGGCTTCGAAGACTGTAGCGTTGTCAGATAATCTAATTTGTTTCGTTTTGATTGTTTCTTCTTTGTATCTAATAATTGCCGCGCATCCTATTTTGTCATTTAGTTTAGAACCATTAGTGAATGAGTAGTATTCTGACTGTATAATTTCGTTATCCCAAGTTATTTGAATTTTTTCCCATGGAGGGTCCCAGATTATTTCTTTAGTCCAGCTGTTGTCTGATGTATAAATTTTGTCGTCTATTTTAATTAATTCTTTTCTTTGCCATAAATCAAATTTTAATTTTTGAGATTTAGCTTTGAGGTCAATAGGAATACATCCTGTCAATAAATTTATTGCATCAGTTGACACAGTTCTGTAACATTTACTTAGCTTTAAAAGAGGGATCCTTTGGATTTGCATTAGTTTCGAATTTATTTTGACAATGTCGCTGTACCAACACGGGCTTCCGTACAATATAATTTTTTTCAATAACTTTTAAATAAATTCCTTTTATGATGTTTGGCTTTAAACCCCATGTTGCTCTTGTAATACGGCTAATTTTATTGGTTAATCCATATATCTTTTCCTTAATTTCATTTAGGTGCGGTATCCATAATAGTTTATTATCGAATGTTACTCCTAGGTGTTTAATATTGTCAGAGTATTTTATATTTTCGTTTTCGTATTTAATAGTTGGCCTTCTTGATACATCTTTCTTAATTACAAAAATAGTATATCTGGATTTTATAGTGCTCAACTTTAGATTAAATTTATTTGCCCAGTTTGAGATTGTTTGTAGCGGTGATTCAGATTGTTTTGTGAAGTGGTAATAGGATTTATTTGCCATTAATAATATAATATCATCTGCGAAAGCTTGTATGCTAGTGCCTGATTCTAGATTTTCTTTTAATAGTTCATTTACAACTATATTCCATAACATAGGCCCCAAACTGGATCCTTGAGGGACTCCTTTATCATAGAATTGTTTAATATTATTTTCATCGATATATGTTCTGTTGTTTAGAAATGAAGCTATTATCTTTAGAAGATTGTTATTTACTTTGTATTCTTGTAGTATATTGATTACTTGATGCCAATGTATAGAATTGAAAGCATTTTGTATGTCTAAGGATATCATGCAGGTGTATAATTTTGAGGCCTTATTAGTTTTTATAGTTTGAACAGTATTATGTAGTGCATCATCAGTCCCTTTTCCCTTAGAGAAACCATATTGCTTGTCGCTTAATAACATCTCTTTATTCAAATAATAGGTGAGTCTCTTGTTAATTAATTTATTAAACAGTTTGCCCCAAACTGGTAACAAACTTATGGGTCTGTAAGAGGATAGGTGTATTGTAAGACATCCTTTGCCCTTCGCAGCCCATTTCTATTCCAGCATGATCAACAGCTTCCAATGTAGTTGTAGGGTTAACATTTCCCTTCGCATTTTTGTCTTCGTTTTGAGAGCAATCTTTGGCTGTGCGTTCATAGGTAATCTTTTTTACCATAGTCAGGAAAGTCAATGACGAGACAAGTGACCCAGATGCCATAGTTTATCTCCGCTCATCAATCCGTGCATCTTGTAAATAAATTAATAAAATAAAAAAAAATAAAATAAAACAGATTCCTGTGCTATAGAAATATAAATGATATACATAGTAGATTTACAATTTTTTTTGTTAATAATGGTAATAATTGTAATAAAAATATATAAAATTAGTTTCAGTAAAATTGCTAGGTAAAAGATCACCTGCGTTGTATAAAATTTAAAACACAACTTTTCCAAATTTAATTAGGAGCTGAAATAAACTAGAATTTAATATTAATAAAAAAATTTTACCCCCTCCCTTTTTTGAAGTATTGTTTGACATCGATTAAAATTATTAATTTACGTAGATTTTTTTTTCCAGTGAAAGCCAAATTAGTATTGCTCTTTCTTAAGTGTGGAGATTTGTGGGTAAATTCTAACTAAAGAATATTGGAAGAGAAAGATAGAGAAAAAAAAATGATAAAAAACAAGGAACAAAAATTTGCTATGGTGAATTGGTCCTTTTAATCCTACCATGCGCAGAACCTCCACCGCAACCATTTCCCAAGCCCACATTAATAAAACAAGTAAATAAGATTTAATATGAAGTCATTTACAATAATATAATCATTAAAATAAGAAAGAAATTATTATTTTTTTTCCTTTTTCGGGTCAGGGGTTGTAGTAAATTTGAAAATGGTCATGGTCCTGGATTCTGAAATATTTAACAAAAGTCATGAGAAGTGATAAAAACAAGTGACTTTACCATGCAAAATAATTCTAAGTTTAAGATGACATTAATGTGCATTATATCACAGACTGGTTAATTGGTAATACATACACAAACGGAAGCTAATACTAAAATATTAAGGTTATACATTCAGTCAAATAACTATTAATGAGTAAAAGTAAGTGTTATATATGGTTAAGTGTTAATATGGTGAAGTTCACAGTTCAATAACGCTAACAGCCGATAATTTTTCATTTATATACACGTATTAGACTGTCAACTTTTTCGGTAAAATTTTAAACCTCCATTAAGTGCATAAAAGACAGCCCAAGCATTGTTATGATATCGAAATAAATAAAATATTAGAGAGGAATCATTAGAAAACAGATTTAATTAATAAAAAAAGGACACGCACACACATAAAATTACTTCCATAGATGAAATTGTAAATGAATGAAATAAATCCTTTGCTGCATGAACACGGTACTACACAAATATAAATTAAAGTGCTGTGGCACCAAATTCCTTGATTTTTTTAATATATTGTAAACCTCATATTTTCTTGACATTTCACGTATGTGCAGATGTATCAAGAAAGGTAAAATGATATTTTAAATTACTTTAAAACAGTTGAAATCTGGAAACTGTATGCGGAAAGTTATAAACAATCTAGTGTATATAGTCTGATAATGCATGGTAATTTACATTCGCGGCGTGTGTACAAACTTCTGCACTGACTGTCTACTACACACTTCGTGATGAATTTCTATTTTTAGGGAAAAAATTTAATGCCAAATACGAGAAAACTTTTCCTTTAATTGAAATTGAGAAGCAATCGACTGAAACTGAAAAGGATGGAAAGTATGTTCAAGACTCAAAGAAAAGCAAATAAGTTCAAAAGTGAAGAAACATCACCAATTAATTGAGAAATCAGACCAAACTAAAACAGCCTAAAATATTTTAAGAATATGTAATGAATCAAATTTATACAAAGAAACTTTTAGCTATGAAGAATAAAATTTCTGAAAAGACATAAAATCGATCTTTAATGAAAACACATGGACATTAACACAATAACAGCGAAAAGCAAGAAGTATTTTGTAAAGGAATTTTTTTAATAAAGAAAATTCCAGAATACTTTATAAATAAGTATAAAATGTGAATTTTGTTTAAAAAAATCAGAGACAAGACATCCATTATAAGAAAACGCTTAGTTCAATTACAAACTCAAATTGTATATTCATTTATAAATATTGCAGGTAGTGAGACGATGCATTTTACGCAAATTCATGCATCAACACACTATTTCTGACGTAATTTAAGCGATTCTTTTATAGGCATCAAACCTAAGTCTATGATAGTTCCAATTATGTATGCAAACTCGAGAAAAGTTTGTATAATCACAAATAAGTTTCCTTGGTACATGCATAATTTTTAAAAAAATGCACATTAATCCTTGGATCTAAGCTTCTTGAGGTAGATTAATGTATATTCCTTCTTCAAGAGGAAGGCAGAAAACGATTATTAGTATTTTTTTTATAAAAATAGTAGATTAACTACTGCTCCTTATAAAGAATACTCAGTTTCATAAATCAATTACAGCTCAAAATTACAACCAAGCCAATATTAAATATTTAAAAGTAAAGTTGGAAAGACTTGAGGATAGAAATTTGGACATATACCTCAAAAATACTTCATCAATTTTCCATGAATGACTGAAATCCTGTTCAGACAGACATTTTGAATGAGAAAAAAATTGCATCTGTCCGCCCTCGCTCGTCGCGATGCACTAGAGAAGAAATTAATAAAACAATATTTTATCACGGTACTGTGGCAGCATTGATGTTTTGTAAAGTGAAGACAAAGTCAGACCAAAAGCTCCTACTATTATCATTTTATCACTCAAATTAGAAATATCACATTAAAGAAGATTTAATCAAGTTGAAGCGCATTTTCTGATGTATTTCAAGCTTACAGCAGAAACATATTATATGTAAATTAAGTTATAGACTTGGAGTTTTAAAAAGGTTTATAGTGACGTTTTTTGGAAGCTACATGGTGACAAATTGACCCACAAGGAGATTTCGGATTCCATCTGCGAAAAGTACAATATCTTAAATATGGTAATAAGTTCAACAGCTTAATGATGATGTAAATGCATCAAATGTTTGCAAAAAGATTAATGTAACTGAAAAGAAACATCAATGGAGTTTCTCGTTTGAGAAAAGGGACGATATTCTTTACTGATTAAAACACAGCTGTCAGTTTGGCTCAGAATTCCAAGTTTCATTCCAAAACAAAAACATTAAACATTTCTTTATTAGAGGGAAAATATTAGAAGAAATCTGTGAGAAGCAGATTAAGATATAGTTTCACAAGGCAGATTTAAGATAAAAAACTTCTTCACAACCCTCTTGATGCTAAGTAAAAAAGATGAGATTTATGCAAGCTCTAACAGTAATTTAAAAATGTATAATTTTATTTTATCTTTAAGAAGAAAAATAAATGTGATTTATGATGGTAAATAGAAAACTATTTTATAATTACTTATTACCCTTTGCAATTTAGCAATACATACATAATAATTGCAACTTTGACTTCAAGTAGCAAAATAGCTATGTTGTATCTATTTCAATTATTTAAATTTTTATTTTGTGTTTTTTTCTATACATATATATTGCAACCTGTTTAAATAATGGTAAGACACCTTTAACAATACTTCAGTCTTTCTTCAGTCACGAATAAAAAATTAATATCTCTATTTTCGTGAATTGCGAAGAATTATCATTAATAAATTTTGGTATATAATTAAAAGTTTTAAGTCTTTTTTTTAAAATAAAAAACAAATTTTAATTAACTTTAAAAAAAAACGCAAGTTAAAACTATATTTCAAGAAATTATTAAAATGATTTATGATACAATTATCATATTTGTGAATACATGTAAAAAATTTTTTATGAACATTAGATATTTACATAAATGTTAGTTTCCGATAACTATTGTGCTTGCTTGAAATTAAGAGGATTTAATGACAACAATTATGTGCTGTTTTTTAAGACTTAAAATAGACAAATATCCTTTCATTACCTATAATTGAAGAAAGTAACAATCAAACAATCCTTTCACAAGTCAATAATCGATACCATCAATTTTGCAAAAAAAGTCACTTGATGGAATTAGATAAGAAAAAAATATCATTGAGATTTAAAAATAGATAAAGAAATAAAATGTATCATATCGCATTTAGCGATTACAAAATTCAGCTGTGTATTTATAGCGATTTCTGTGAGTTAACAGCAAAAAGTATAATGTAATTACCAAATATACATTTCTCAAAAAAAAAAATGCAACTAAACAAGTTTATTTTTAATTCAAAACAATAAGAGTCATTGATAGCTCAGTGATTATGGCACACAGCTCACAATATTATTCAATTACATAAAAAATGCATAACGGTAGTAAAAGGAAAAAATTAAGAGAAAGGCAAAATCTAATAGAAGAAAACTATTATTTCAGTACCAACGAATAACTTATATTGCAAATACATAAAATATGAAAAAATTTAATAACATTTGTGTCAATTCCGGATTTGAAATTTATTAATCACATAAAAAGCTTTATTTTATGTACATGATTTGAAATCAAGAATTTCTAATAGGAATTCCTACTTTTAATAAAAAAAACATGTTAAAGAATGTAAACAATTTTACCACTGCATAAATTGGTATACAATAAACTAATTTTTTTCAACGAGCATTACAGTTAGTTGTGATCCGCAGGTATTTAGCTGGAACCGATTGAACAACTGTATGATAGTTTAACTCTGTCCTTCGGAAAATCAGTAAGTTAGGAATGCCATAATTTCTTGTTTATCCCAATATTTGGCACATTTCTTATAGCGGAACTTTGTTTACAAATAACTATTTCGGCAGTCCTCAAATTCGTTGGTTTTCACGCGCGAAATGCCATGTGCGGCAAGCTCAGCGTCGCGCATAAATCATATATGACGTCATTAATGTCTTAGTTACGTCAGAAAATGGGTGGAGTGCAAGATTACTCTAGATTTCAAACAGATTCGAAATATTTGGCAACTTTCCGTGTGGCAGAGCTAATTTCAGTTTCCCCCTTTCTACGCAAAATTTTTTAAATTATTATATTCTTTGCTGAAAATTTGAAATTTTTTTATGAAATTTAGAATCTATCGAATTACAAATTTTCATTGGAAGAATTAATTATGAATCTTTATATAGGAGTAATTATAATTTTTTCTAAAAAATAGTTATTTAATTTAAATTTATTGCGCACTTAATATGTTCAATAAATATCTTGCGGAAATAATACCACACGAATAGTTAAATTTAATATAAAGCAAAACAGTCACTTCTTAATTTGCCAAAAATTTCAGCTTGGTAATTGTGGTAGCCTGAGTAGCATTAGCGCCCTCTACCAGTAAGTTAACAAAACCCATATAAGAATAATTTTAACTTTCCTTTTATTGCTTTTTATGTTACGAAGTAACATAAAAAGCAATAAAAGTGATGGGATATTTCTTTTTATGTTACGAAGGAACAGATATTTTCCATTGCCCCTTCTTTTCTTTTCATGATAAAAACTTTTGGTTCTGTATTTAACAACAATTGCTCCCGAGAGTTGCTGCTTTACTCTCTTTAATTTAAAAGTTTTAAATTCGAGGCTTGACCGCACCAACCAACACCAAGTACACCAAGCAAACGTAGATCAGCTGCCAGAGTACTATAGTCAGGACCTATACGCTCATAGTACATCCCTTAGATGGCCTTCACCATTAACTAGTCATCCAGTAGGTGCACCGATCACTTGATGCAAAAAGCCGATTGATGTGCTGAGGACCACAACACACCTCCTGTTTACCTGAAACTGGGGCCAAAGTAATGTGTTGGTCTCTGGGGGTCTCAATTACCTTGACCCTCTTTTCCAGGGTCACATGTCTCCAAGCACTGAAAACACTTATATGATTTCATCCCCAAGAAAGCTAATAGCAACAGAGTTGTGACAGTTACTCAAGTGCAGTCCTTAACCTCTTACGAGGCAACTACAACGAAGAAGTAAAGGAATAAAAAGCAGAAGAGGATTACAGAGAAGAAAAGAGAGAAGAGGACAGATCAGAAGCCAAACACTGATCTATCCTCTTCTTTGTTTGCGCCTGTGTGTTTACCTAAGCCCCTGAGAGGAAGAAAATTGATGGAATACTTATAGATTACAATAGTTTCTCCGCACAAAAACTTTCAAATTCAGGTTTCCAGATACGTGATATTATCAAGAGTGTTTACGGAAGCCACTCATTTTGATATGAATATTAATTTTTTTCCGAGATATATATAAGACAAACATTTACCATACGTTCGAGATTTTTACAGAACGTATATCTACAAAAGCAGTTCGTCAAAGTTATTGATCGATAACTCGGTGGATCTGAAGGGTCTTTATCAGATTTCATAATTGGAATGACTGTTGCTTCTCTCGGAAGTGATGGGAACTAATTTTCAGTCCAGATCCAATTTAACAAAGTTCGATAGGAAGCAGTAAGTTAGATAGTGAGACTGGACTTCAATGTCAATGCATTAGATAGTTGATAACATCATGTCCCGGACTTGGATTAATGGCCTGCTACAATAATTTCTTCAATCCAACATCCAAAATACGCAGTTGTAGGGCAAAGCTTGCCTATGATTGAAACGAACATTAATTTCCTCAGCATGACTAATTTTCCTAAAAGAACGGAGGACTATAAAAGTCGAAACTTGAAACATTGGCATATGTTTTACCATGAACATTACCACTTATTTTGGGAGAATTGTATAATTCGGATATTTCAAAACAGGGACGGAGAATTTCCTGTAAATATTCTTCATTGCTTTCACTTTTTCTCAACTGATTATTGGGCGTTGAGGATGTTATTGGAGAAATATAACGACACCGAGATTTCTTCTCACTTGTATGACGACCTGTAAGAGATTGCTCTCTTAAAGGCAAAAAGATTCTCCTAGCCAAATGACTTCTAACAATTCTCCATTTAATCTATTTCTTGTAGGTATTTTGGCATTCTTCATACTACTAAGATTAAAGGCCTGGGTGATACAGAGGAACATGTTGGAATTATTGCCTCATCTAAAGCTAAAATTGCTCCTGTGACTTTCGCAATAATTGAACTGATGTCATTATGGAAGATCATCCTCCTCAAGTCCTACAGGCTGCCTCACCATGGCGAGGGGGTGCCACTGGGCGGAGTGGGCGAAGTTCGTCGGGAGTGCATTCTCCTGGTAAGGTCACCTAAGGAGTGAAGACCACTCCATTATGCTCAGCTAAAGCAAGCAGGCCCTAAGGGCTAAGTCAGTCTTCTACCTTTGGTGCCCCAGGTCTTCGGACTAAACGAAGATGCTCTTTTTCCCATAATGGATTTTATGGATATGACCTAGCATTGCTTGATCATCTGAAATTAGCAACAACAACACAAGATTTGTAGTACAAGACAATAGTACCACAAACTTTGAGCAAAGTATGAAACTTAAAAGAAAAGGATTAAAAGAATGAAAACCGATAATCTAACTGATTAAGAAATGAAAACTGAAAGCATGGTTAAAAGAATACAATTTTTAAAAAGAACTAAACTATGGAAAATTATTATTAATATGGAAATGTAAGAGTAAGAGTTTAGTTTATGGCAAGCTCCAGCAGCTCTTCATTTCTCATCAACACACACACACAAACTCTTCTCTTTTCCAAATTTGGCTTCCCTGGCACTTTTTCTTCCTGGGCTGGACACAGTAATTATAAAATACAAAATTTTTCTCCGAATAAAATTGATATTATGATAAAACTAAAATAAAAACTTTGTTTATCTTCAAAATGATTTGCGCCCCTCTGTAAGCTACGTCCGGAGCATGATAGCCCTCCTTGCCCCCCCCATCGCTACTCCTCTGCTGTAAGATAAGTATGCTCAATTCAGATTCTATTAAACAATAAAAGTATGTTTAATAAAGAATCATGATTTAAATGACAGAGCATTTGATACGAGAGTCCATCAGGTCCTGAGGTTGTGTCGTTTGCCTGAGATAAGGAAGTCTTCAATTCTGACAAACTAAAAGCACAACTGTAGGGTGGATTTTGTCGATCATGAAAATTTAGAGGTGACCGCTCTGCAATTCTTTTAATCCTTAGAAAAGTAGGATTATATGAATCAGAGCTGGAAACACTAGCAAAACTTTCACCGATGACAATGGTAATATCTACCACTTAGGTTCCGCACATCACCCGTCCAGAGTCTATACGTGATATGTCATCAATTACCGTTAGACCTGAGACGAATGCAGCAGTCTCTCAATTATTATGCTAAGATCATGTCGACCCCTAATCATCCGATACGTTCCATGGTTCCTAATGCCTCTCTTAAAAGACTGTTTGATGCTCGACCAATGAGCATCCCACCTTTTCTCACACGAGCTAAATCACATCTATGGCTCACAGACCTATGTGATGTTCAGATAGAGACTATAGACCAAAATCTCTATCCACCTTGGTATCAACCAACAAATACATTTATAAATACTTTTGCACAATTTAGAAAATCGGACACAACACCTATTGTTTTTCAACAACTATATTGTTCTCATCGCTGTCATAACCAATCTTACAAACCTGTATTCACGGATGGATCTAAGACCTCAGGACATGTCGGCTGTGGAATTTTTATCAATAACATAACTTTTAGCTACAGCCTACATTCGTCCTGCTCCATCTTTACTGCTGAAGCCACAGCTATTTATTATGCGCTTCAGCATGTGAATACAGATGATTATCTTCAATACTGTATCTATACTGACAGCATGAGTATTTTAGAGGCTTTGAAGAACAATAGCGTTACATGTCATCCAGTTGTGTCCAGAATTTTTAAAGTATTAGATTCCCTTGCTGGCAAGGGAAAAGAAATTGTATTTTGTTGGATACCAAGCCACATGGGTCTTGATGGAAACGAGAGAGCGGATGCAGCTGCAAAGACTGCTGAAGAACCAATTTTACCATCGGTTCCGCTCTCAGATGTGAGAAAGGGTATAAAAAGATTTATATATGGTCTTTGGCAGGAATCGTGGAACTTGCAGGTCGGAAACAAACTGCATAGCATTTTCTCATCCCTCACCTCATTATCAGTTTTACCGTTACGAAGTGCTGATGTCCGTTTGACTCGCCTTCGTATCGGACACACACGTTTCACACACAGGCATTTATTTCTAAGTGAGTTGTGTCCATGGTGCGAAACGTGTGATGAACCCTATACAGTATATCATATTTTAATCTCATGTCAAGATTTTAACCATTTACGTTTACACTATTTTAAAACTGACATTTTAACTTCATTTGATTTATTGGGGCATCCACCCCATCGAAGCCTATTTGCATTTTTGAGAGCTGTAGGTTTCTTAAATTTTATTTAAATATATGTTATGAATTTTAAAATATATATATATATCTAAATTATTTACTTTTTATATTTCATAAAAAGATTTTAAAACTATATTTACACTGATTTTTGTTTTTTAAAATTTTAATGTTGTTTGGGTTTTTTTTTGCAAAAAAAAAAATAAATAAATAAATAAATAAAAATAATAAAAAAATGTAAATCAACAATAATTTTAGACTTGGCGCAGCTTGTCCTGTTTGGACCTTGCGCCAGAAAACCCAACCAACCAACCAACTACCACTTAGGAGTGGATTGCAGCTCCGATTTTTAATACACTATTGGAATACTCTTGATAAATAATATTGGCTGCTTTAACTATCCTCCATAATTGTATGATTGATGTCGATGAGGTAATTGTTGACACATAACGAATCCAAGATTCCCTCTGACTCTTACGTCTAACTCTTCGAGCTTGAGCTTTGGCTCTTTTAAAAGCAGCAAGATTATCCGTAGTAGGGTATCTTCGAAATTTATTCCATTGCTTCCTTTGTTTCTTAAAGGAGAGTTGGCACTCTTCATTCCACCAAGGTTTCCGGTGTTTATGTGGAATGATGGAATTTTTAGGGATAGTAAATCTGCAGCTCGGATAATTGTGTCAGTAACATATTTTACGGCAACATCTACCACAACTGTCTTAATTCTTGTCTCACTGATCACAGGCGATTGCGTGAAAATCGTTCCGTTGGCTCGACTGTACACATAATTAGGTGGGTGTTGACGCACACTATTATTTCCAGCCTGAGACACGATTAGAGGGAAATGATCACTATTGTAGGGGTCACTTCCGACAGCAAAACTCATCAATGGCAGGAGTGATGGAGAACAAATAGCTAATTCAAGAGAGTGAAATGTCCTTGTAGGTTCATGGAAATAAGCATTCTCATCGGTATTCAGCAGACAGAGGCAATAGTCAGATATAAGTTGCTGTATGCTACGACCATGAGAATTAGTATCATCACTACCCCACAGAGGACTATGTCCGTTAAAATCACCAAGTAATAAAAATGGAGCTGGGAGTTGATCAAGTAAGTCGTTTAGTTCCTCTGCTTGGATGATATTATTCGGTGGTAAGTAGAGGCTACAAACTGTAATCAGACATGTGGTGTGAACTCTCACAGCCACAGCCTGGAGTGTAGTTCTTAACTGATGTACTGTACTGGGATAATTGTTTGATGTAATTATACAAACTCCACCAGACACAGTAGCATCACTACCATTATCCTTTCTAAAGCATTGAAACCCACGCATTTTCATGATAACCGTGGACTTCAAGAATGTTTCCTGGAGAGCCACACATGCGGGGTTTTAGCGAGAGATGATGGATTTGTTGTCATCAATGCGAAACCGAAAACCACGAAAGTTGCAGAAAACAAAGGAAGTCATCAATGGAAAATATTCTAACCTTTCTCACTTTTGCTCATCGTCATCTCAGATGAATCTTCAGATTTGAAATCACTATACGATGGATGCAGTTTGACAGTGTCTGCGTCAAAACACAAAGTTTATTTGTTGCTTAGGAAGACTTTCGAAGTCCTTTCTTGGCCAATTTTAATTTCTTAGTTCTTAAGGCTTTTGATTTTGCCAAAGCTGATTTGGCGTTTACTGGTGTAGAGACTTCTATTAACTTTTGCTTAGGGAGAAAGCTAACTGTATGAGCAGAATTTGTTTCTGTTTGAGTGCTGCAGAATCGAGTTACTTTTTTGTTATTGTAGCATAACTAACACCAAGATTGAGAGTGCGGGAACTAACAATGCGACGAGCTTCTGCATAGGAAACATTGTTTTTAATATTGATGGTGACAATTTCCTTTTACTGTTGCCAAACGTGACAAGATCTAGAATAAGAGGTGTGGTCACCTTTATATTTAACACACACTTCTTTGGATTTGCAGGTAGTACTCTCATGGTCAACTTGAGAACAGCGAGCGCAAGTAGGTTTCCCTCTGCAAGCCATTTTAGAATGTCCATAACGTTGGCACTGAAAACATCTGAGAGGATTTGGTAGAAACGGTCGCACTGAACACCACATATAACCCACTTTGATGTATTGTGGCAAGTGTGGCGTTGCAAAAATCAAAATAAAGTGTTTGGTATTTAAGATAATATAATCCTTTTTGATAGTTATTCTTTTCACTGCGCAGACTTTTTGGCTTTTCAGGTTGTCAAGAATTTCATCAGTTGACGTATGATACAAATCCTCTGCAGAAATTACTCCCTGCACAAAATTTAGTTTCGTATGAGGCTTTACTGTGACAGGTATGTCAGCAAGTAATTTCATACTCTGCATCATCAGAGCCTGCTTTTCAGATGTGGATTCAATAAGTAAATTGCCCGTTCGTTATTTCTTAACAGATTTCACTACACCTAGATAAGATGTTAATCCCTTTTTAATAAGAAAGGGAGAAATATATTCGAAAGATCCTCCAGTTCTTTTAATAATGAAGAATTTAACTTCACACATTGGCATTTGTTGCTCCCGAGGGAGTGAAGAGAAAGTATCTTTATTCATATTAGGCAAAATTAAAGTTCAAGGACTAGACGGCACCACCCACCACGGAGCCCTACGAGGGGATACAGGTTATCTGTACCAGTGCTAATCAGCCCCTATACGCTCACAGTACATCCCTGAAGTGGTCTCCACCCTTTACGAGTCACCCAGTAAATGTACCGATCACTTGATCCATAAAGCCGATTGATGTGCTGAGGACCACAACACACCTCCCGTTTACCTGAAGCAGAAGCCAAAATAATGTGTTGGTCTCTGGGGGTCTCAGTTACTAGTACCCTCTTTTCCAGGGACACGGGTCTCCACGCATGGCACACACGCGGGTGATTTAGTCCCCAAGAGTAGCTAATAGCAGCAGAGCGGCGAAAGCTACTATACTACATGAGGAGCCTTCTACATTAAGCTACTACATGAGGAGCTTTCAACCTCTTGCGAGTCAACCACAACGAGGGAGAAAAAGTGAAAAAGCAGAAGAGGAGGAGAGGGAAAGAAAGCAGAGGATAGATCACTGGGGTTCCTAGGGATTGAGACACTCATGTTTACCTAAAGAAGGTAAACCCCCTGAGGGGGCAAATTTGTATACAAGGTACTTTATTTCTGCCTGATCTTACATTTTTAAATGGTTTGACACAACACTTGAACGAATTAAATTTCAAGTTACAAAGCAAAAGGCAATATATTGTCAAATTGTGTGAATATGTGAATGATTTTAGAAGTACACTAAAATTGTTCAAAACGTCACTAGAGCACAATAATTTTTCATTTTTTCCGACTTGCAAAGAACATTACACAGAGATAGAAAAATTTGAAGGATATACCTTTAAGGATCACCTGAAATATTTAGACGATGTAATTGAGGAGTTTATGTTGCGCGTTGCAGATTTTTAAGAATTAGAAAGTGATATATCACTTTTTACTCATCCATTAACAATTGCAATTGAAGTGTAAACACTGATTATTAATTGGTATTATGTGAAATACAATCATACCACTTTTACAAGGGCAGGACAGAATCTGAAATAGATTTTTTTAACCTTCTTGGTTAGCATTTCCCCAAATTAACCAATCTTGGCTTAAAAATGGGTTCAATGATGGGCAGTACCTATCTTTGTGAAAGTGCGTATTCTACAATAAATTTTATAAAATCTAAATATGGATCTTCACTGTCAGATAGCTCATTTACACTCGCACTACGTATGCAACAACTAATATGTATGTTGATATTGAAAGACTATTGAAGATAAATTAATGAAGCATTAATACAATTTAATGTAACAGTTAATTACTATTGGGTTTTCTGAAATTAATTTCGTTTTTCCTATCTGGATCATCTTTTTGCCAGTAAAAACCTCCAGACATTGCACCATCGTTATCACTGTTTTTTTCTAAAACATGTTCTGTGCTTTTCATCCCACGCATAGAGAAACTATTTCTGGACTTCAGGAATGTTTCCTAAATAGCAATACAAGCGGGATTATTAGCTGATATTAGAGACTTGAGGTCATAAAGATGTGATGTCAAACCATGCCAGTTCCAACAAACAAAGGTAGTTATTATTTAAACGTATCATCTGTCAATTCTCTAAGAAATATATCATCGTTTCAGGGATAAAGTGAGACAACATCAACCTCTAAAAATTAGGCTTTGTAGGTTGATATGGAGGGCTTACATGCACCCTCTTTGGAAGATTAACTCTAAAGTCTTAAAAGTTTTGGACTTAGACGAATGAGCTCTTCAAAAAATTCTTGAAGATGTCTTTGACTTCTGAGTAATTGCATGGAGTAATTTCGATAGAGGAAGTAATAACATATCATTTTATGTACCAGTGGACTTCAGATATTTTTTTGACCGCAAATGTATAAGTAACTCCAGGTTATGGAGTACGGGAATTAACAATACTTCGAGATAGATAAATAGATTCTTTACTGTTTATTATTTATACCGTATGACAGTATGACTTCAAAACTGTGAAGTGCTTGTGTCAGCAGTGTCAGCCATTAATGTGAAATGGCGAACAATTCAATGCTTCCTCAGCGAGCCAAGAGAAATATAAGGTAACTACACATTTCTTATTATTGTTTTTATCAGGATAGAAATGTTATAAATAATGCTAGAATAATATATTTATTGTATGTTGAAATATTATTTAATTTCTTGTTAGGAAAATTTCTTAAAATGTTGATGACATGACAACAAGATAATGGCATGTAAATCAGTAATACGTTTTTACGTATTATTCATTTTATGTTTCAGAATAGTTTCTAATGCCGTATAAGATTAGACGGGAAAATTTTGACTCCAATGGCTTTTAAAAATTAAGGACTTAAAAGTATTCCGAGCAGTTCGTTATCCCCGTTTTGAAAAGCTCACGATTCTCCAATGAAAACGATGAACCAAATTTTTCAACCACAAAATAATTAAGAAAGTAAACATTTAAAAATAAACTGAAATAAAAACATGAGAATAAACTCACGCAAAAGATTTTTTAAAATATTAATTCCTATTGAGAGTTAAAATTATCATTTCATCTGTGGGACTATGTTTAGGAATATTCACTAATTCATTAAATCGTAAGTGTTCGTAAATTAAATAATAATAAATACGTAAATTAATCATATAAAAATGAGCAACTACATTACTACTGTACCTACACTAGCCTCCTAAAGTTAAGGAACAACCAGTTTTACTGTTTTCTCTTATCAACAAATTTCTTACTAGCTGAGTAGTTATTTCACTCATTAGCCTTAGCTCAGTATATAGCTTTTTCATTTAAGCTTAATATCGAAAATGCAAATTTATAACTAAATCTGATGTATTAGCATCTGTTTCACTGAGTTGCTTTCAGTATAACTGCAAAATATAAACAAAATTTTCACAAATATCAGTTTTGTAAATGAGTATGTGAATCCACACGCCATCTGTTATATATGATTTGTACGAAAACATTGATTGTAAAATTAGGATGGTTGGTTGGGTTTTATGGCGCAAGGTCCAAAATTGGACATGCTGCGCCAAGAGTAAGTTTTTGTTGCTTTACTATTTATTTATTTTTTGAAATAACCCAAGCAACAGTTAAAAATTTTAAAATACAAAAATATGTGTATATAATATTTTAAAATAAATTTTATAAAATAAAAAAATGAAAATCAAATATATGTACAATTTTAAAATTTAACAAACAAATCATATAAAATGTATGAAACCTATTGCTCTTAAAAAAGCGAATAGGTTTCTATGGGGTGGATCCTCTATTAAATCAAATAAAGTTATAAAATCAGTAGTAAAAAAGTGGAAACGTTGTTGGTTAAAAACATGACATGAAATTAAAATATGATGTATAGTAAATGAGTTCATCACACGTTTCACACCATGGATTTAGTTCATTTAAAAACAAATGTCTGTGTGTGAAACGTGTGTGTCCGATACGAAGGCGAGTTAATCTAACATCAGCACTTCGTAGCGGTAAAATTGATAATGAGGTGAGGGATGAGAAAATGCTATGTAGTTTGTTTCCGACCTGCAAGTTCCATAATTCTTCCTAAAGGGAACAAATAAATGTTTTTATTCTCTTTCTCACAGCTGAGAGCGGAACCGATGGTAAAATTGGATCTTCAGCAGCCTTTGCAGCTGCATCCGCTTTCCCGTTTCCATCAAGACCTACGTGACTTGGTATCCAATAAAATACAATTTCTTTTCCCTTGCCAGCAAGAGAATCCAATGCTTTGAAAATTCTCGACACAACAGGATGACAACGCTGTTGTTTTTCAAGGCTTCAATCATACTCATGCTGTCAGTGTAAATACAAAATTCATGACAATCATCTGTATTCACATGCTGAAGCGCGTAGCAGATGGCGGTTGCTTCAGCAGTAAAAACGGAGCAGGATGAACGTAGGCTGTGACTAAAAGCTGTATTACTGATAAAAACTCCACAGCCCACACGTCCCGCTGTTTTAGAACCGTCTGTGGATACTGGTTTGTATAATTGATACTGACAGCGATGAGAACAATATAGCTGCTGAAAAACAATAGGTGTTGTGTCAGATTTTGTATAGTAATCAAATGCATTGATAAAAGTATATGTTGGGTTATACCAAGGCAGATGAGCAAAGTGATTGACTGACTCAATCCGAATATCACATAGGTCTTTGAGCCACAAATTTGATTTGACTCGTGTGAGAAACGGTGGGATGCTCATTGGACGAGCATCATATAGTCTCATGAGTGAGATATTTGGAACCATGAAACATATCGGATGATTAGGGGTCGACATGTTCTTAGCATAATAATTGAGAGACTGCATTCATCTCAGGTCTAACGGTGATTGATGACATATCACGTATAGACTCTGGACGGGATATGTGCGGAATGCCCCAGAGCATATCCTCAAAGCAGAATGATGAACTGTGTCCAGTCTTCGTACAATAGAAGATCTAGCCGATCCATAAACAACACTTCCGTAGTCATTGCGCGATAAAATCAATGACTGATAAATTCGGAGTAGTGACGTGCGATCTGCACCCCAAGATGTATTTGACAACACCTTGAGGATATTAAGCGATCGCTCACACTACTTCCGCAAATGTAAAATATGCGGAAGAAAGGTCTATTTTCGGTCAAAGATAATACCCAAAAATTTTATTTCATTGACTATTTGTATTGGAGTGTTGTTGGTATAAATAGTTGGATCATTATGCAGGCTAGTCTTTCTACAAAAGTGGACACATTTACTCTAGCTTGGTGATCAGGTATGGTCATTCTCAGCACACCATGCAGCAAGTTTGTTAACTGCTGTTTGCAGTTGTCTCTCAATTAATCGCATATTAGACCCCTCACATGATATTTGCAGGTCATTCACGAACAAAGTACCATGTACTGATGATGGAAGCTGATGAAGAATGTTACTGATGAAGAGACTAAAAAGTGTGACGCTTAAAATAGAGCCCTGAGGAACACCCTCAGATTGTGTAAAAGTATTGGAAGTATAGCTTCCAATACGTATTTTAAAACCACGCGAGCATAAACAATTCTGGAAGAATATCGGAAGATTACCCCGAAAGCCAAAATCATATAATGTACGGAGAATTCCATATCGCCATGTACGGTCCTATGCCTTTTCGATGTCAAAGAAAATGGACACCAGATGGTTCGCCGCACAAAAGCATTGCGGATTTGGGTCTCCAAATATATGATATTATCAAGAGTGGATCTCCCTTTACGGAAGACACTCTGATTAATGTGTATACATTTAGGTGGATTAGTAGACTATAATCTTTTTAAGATATCTGCACCTATAATATGCTTACTGTCCTTACGCTATAATAAAAAGTCATTTGAATTCTTGGCGTAAATTTAGACAAGTAGATCCCAAAATCTTTTGACCAATGGCATCTCTCTATTGTCAAAATTTGCCCTCGCCCATTCAAAAGAAAAGCTTCATTAATGCATCGTATAAAAATACACACTTATAAACATTTTGTTGAAGAAATATTTATTTTAATTTTATGTTTCGTTTAAAATAAAATTAAACAAATTGATGGTTGGTTGGTTAGTTGGGTTTTATGGCGCCAGGTCCAAAAACGGACATGCTGCGAAAAAGAATAAAGTTTGGAAGAATATTTTTATTTTATTTATTATTTTTTTTACTTATTTTTTTCCATATATATATATATATATTTAAACCCAAGCAACAATAAAATATTAAAACACAAAAACCAGTGTATAAGTTATCTTAAAATATATACATTAAATAAAATAAATCAAATATATATAAAATCTTAAAATGCATAAATATTAATCATATAAAATTTAAAAAACCTATTGCTCTCAAATAAGCA
Organism: Latrodectus hesperus; assembly: GCA_037975125.1. Classification (NCBI taxonomy): domain Eukaryota; kingdom Metazoa; phylum Arthropoda; class Arachnida; order Araneae; family Theridiidae; genus Latrodectus; species Latrodectus hesperus. The sequence continues at coordinate 16,435 of JAJQOW010001253.1, read as the reverse complement.
AATAGGTTTTTGTGGAGTGGCTCCCCCAGCAAATCAAATAGAGTTAAAAGGTTTGTTTTGAAAAATTTAAAACGGTAAACGTTAAAATTTGAACATGAGATTAAAATATGATAAACAGTAAATGGTTCATCACACGCCTCACACCATGGATTTAAATCACTTAAAAACAAATGTTTCTGTGTGAGACGTGTGTATCCGATACGAAGGCGAGTTAATCTAACATCAGCACTTCGTAACGGTAAAACTGATAATGAGGTGAGGGATGGGTAAATGGTATGTAATTTGTTGACGACCTGTAAGTTCCATGATTCCTGCCAAAGACCATATATAAAACTTTTTATAGCCTTTCTCACATCTGAGAGAGGAACCGATGGTAATATTGGATCTGATGCAACCTTTGCAGCTGTATCTGCTCTCTCATTCCCTTCAAGACCCATGTGGCTTGGTATCCAACAAAATACAATTTCTTTTCCCTTGCCAGCAAGGGAATCCAATGTTTTAAAAATTCTCGACACAACAGGATGACAGATAACGCTATTGTTCTTCAAGGCTTCAATAATACTCATGCAATATTGATAATACATACAATATTGATAAGTATATTGATAAGTATAGTATAAGTATACATACAATATTGATAATAGTCGTCTGTATTCACATGCTGAAACGCGTAGTAAATGGCGGTTGCTTCAGCAATAAAGATGGAGCAGGATGGATGTAGGCTGTAATTAAAATCTGTATAATTGGTAAAAATTCCACAGCCCACATGTCCTGCTGTTTTAGAACCATCTGTGAATACAGGTTTATATGATTGATACTGACAGCGATGAGAAAGTATAGCTGTTCAAAAACAATAGGTGTTGTGTCGGATTTTTTGAACTGAGCAAAGGTATTTATAAAGGTATTTGTTGGTTCATACCAAGGTGGATGGAGAAATTGATCAATTGATTCTATCCGAACATCACATAGGTCTGTGAGCCAGAGATGTGATTTGGCTCTTGTGAGAAAAGGTTGGATGCTAAATTGTCGAGAATCATAAAGTCTTTTTAAAGAGGCATTAGGAACCATAGAACGTAATGGATGATCAGGGGTCGACATGATCTTAGTATAATAATTGAGAGACTGCTGCATACGTCTCAGGTCTAGAGGCAATTGTTGGCATATTGCATAAAGACTCTGGACGGGTGATGTGCGGAATGCGCCAGAACATATTCTCAGAGCAGAATGATGGACAGTGTCCAGTCTGCGTAAAACAGAAGACCTAGCGGATCCGTAAACAACACAACCGTAGTCTATGCGGGAAAAAATTAGTGATGGGTAAACTCGGAGGAGTGACGTGCGATCAGCACCCCAAGATGTATTTGAAAGCACCTTAAGGATATTGCCCGAACGCTCGCACTTCTTCCGCAGATATAATATATGCGGAAGAAAGGTTAGTTTACGGTCAAATATCACTCCGAGGAATTTTACATCACTGACTACTGGTAGAGGTGTGTTGTTTATACAAATAACGGGATCATTGTTGCTCTTGCTAGGAGATAGTGTATGGCCATTCTCTGCACACGATGCAGCAATTTTATTAACAGATGTTTGTAATTGTCTCTCAATTAAATTCATGTTAGACCCTTCACAAGATATTTGCAGGTCATCAACATACAAAGTACCATGCACAGGAGGTGAAAGTTGATGAAGTATGGCGCTGATATAAATATTAAAAAGTGAGACACTTAAAATACTTCCCTGAGGAACACCTTCAGGTTGGTTAAAAGTATTGGAAAAAAACGTACCAATACGAACTTTAAAACCACGGGAGCGTAAAAAGTTTTGTATAAATATCGGCAAATTACCCCTAAAGCCAAAATCATACATCCTACGGAGAGTTCCATAACGCCATGTAAGGTCATATGCCTTCTCGATGTCAAAGAAAATGGAAACCAGATGGTTCCTCCGCACAAAAACGTTGCGGATTTGGGTTTCCAGGTAACTAATATTAACAAGAGTGGATCTTCCTTTACGGAAGCCACTCTGATTGATAGGAATACATTTATTTGATTCTAAGACATATACGAGACGGGCGTTGACCATACGTTCAAGAGTCTTACACAAACAACTCGTCAGAGTTATTGGTCGATAAATTGAAGGAACAGAAGGATCCTTACCAGCCTTAAGGATCGGAATAACTATTGCTTCGCTCCAAAGTGATGGAAATTTATTTTCAGCCCAGATCCTATTGAGCAGGTCAAGTAAGTTCAACAGGGAATCTGGACTTAAATGGCAAAGCATTTGATAGCTGATTCCATCTGGTCCTGGGCTAGTATCATGGGCCTGCTGTAATGCTTTCTTCAATTCCAACATCCGAAATTCACAGTTGTAAGGCAAAGCTTGTCGATGGTTGAAACGAATTGGAGTTCACTCAGCACGACTCTTGGTCCTCAAGAACGAAGGACTATAAGAGTCGTTGCTAGAGGCCCAAGCAAAGGTTTCACCATGGACATTAGCGATGTCCTTAGGAGAAGAGTATATAGCAGCTCCGGATTTTAGGACAGGAATAGAGAATTCCCTATATATTCCATTGGCTGCTTTCACTCTTCTCCACAACTGTTTACTGGATGTGGAAGAAGTGATTGAGGATACATAGCGAGACCAGGATTCCCTCTGACTTCGACGACGAGCTCTGCGAGCTAATGCTTTTGCTCTCTCAAAGGCGATAAGATTCTCCGTTGTGGGGTATCTTCTGAATAGCCCCCATAACTTCCTCTGTTTCTTATAGGTGTTTTGACATTCATCATTCCACCAAGGTTTGCAACGCCTGTGTGGTATAGAGGAACACTTAGGTATTGATGCATCAGCTGCATTTATAATTGTTTCAGTGACTTTAGATATGGCATTATCAATATCATCGATCATAACCATTTCATTATCAACAACTGCCAATTGTGTAAATAACGTCCAATCTGCCCGACTGTACACGTAAGTAGGTAAGCGTTGTCTTAAACTACTACCTCCAGTCTGAGAGATGACGAGAGGAAAATGATCGCTGTTATGCAGATCATTTCCTACTGTTAAATTTAACAATGGCAGAAGAGATGGTGTACAAATAGCCAAATCGAGAGAATGAAATGTTCTTGTGGGTATATGGAAATATGTTTTCTTGTCGGTATTAAGCAGACAGAGACTGTTATCTGAAATAAACCGCTCTATCTGCCGACCGCGAGAATTTGTATCATCATTTCCCCACAAATAATTATGGCCGTTAAAGTCACCTAACAACAGAAATGGTGTTGGCAGCTGATTTATTAATGCATCGAGTTCCTCTTGGCGGATGACATCGTGTGGTGGCAAATACAAACTACAGACTGTCAACAAGCATGATGTGTGAATTTGCACAGCTACAGCCTGTAGTGTAGTATTTAAATGCTGGGATAGTAGTTGGATGTTAAAATGCAAACAACTCCAGACACTGCACCATCATCACCACAGTCTTTTCTAAAGCTTTTAAACCCACGCATCGTAAAGTTATTGCTGGACTTCAGGAATGTTTCCTGAAGTGCAACACATGCGAGGTTGTAGGCTGAAATTATAGACTTGATGTCATCGTTATGAGAACGCAAACCATGGCAGTTCCAAGAAACAAAGGAAGTTAATGTTGAATTTGAAAAGCTCCTTTCCCGGAGCTGGAAGGCATGTCATCTGACATCTCCTCGAGCGATAGATCTTCGTCCGAGGGATGTTATGAAACAGCGTCAGCTTCCAGGGATAAGGCTTTACGGGTGGATAAAGAGGGCCTAACATTGCCCTCTTTTGCAGTTTTTAATTTAAAGGCCTTTAGTGCTTTTGATTTAGCCATCGGAGCTTTTCTACGGGGAATAGTTGTGGAGGTTGATTTTGGCCTCTGTAGAGATGTAAGGGGTAATTTTGCTAATGGAAGTGAAAGAGCATCCGTTTGTGTACTTGTCGTTCTGGTGACCTTCGCGGCGACAGAAGCATAGCTAACTCCTGCTTGAGGTGTACGTGCTTTGACAGCACGTCTCGCCTCAGAGTATGAACAATTATTTTTAACTTTAGTGGTTGTGATCTCCTTTTCCAGTATCCAGATAGGACAACTTCTAGCGTAGGAGGGGTGGTCACCTTTACAGTTGACACACCTCCCCTTTGCAGTACAAGACGAGCTGTCGTTGCCAACTGCTGCGCAGCGAGCGCAAGTCAGTTTGCCCCTATAAGCCGCTTTGGAGTGACCGAATCTCTGGCACTGGAAACAACTCAAAGGATCTGAAATATACGGCCTAACGGAAAGATGCATATATGCAGCTTTAATATGCTGTGGTAGATCTGGCGTCGCAAATGTCTGTACCAGATGTTTAGTATTGATAATCTGTCCATCCCGTCTGACAGTGAAGCGTTTTAAAGCACAGACCTTTTGATTTTTGAAATTTTCTAAGATATCGTCCGTAGGCGTATTTAATAGATCCCTGGCGGATACCACACCACGAGAAAAGTTAAGGTTCAAGTGAGGAGAGACAGACACCTCAATGTTAGCAAGCATATTCAAGTTGCTCATGGCGTTGGATTGGGCTTCTAATGCAACTTCAACCACTAAATCACCAGAACGCATTTTCCTTATGCTCTTCACTTCGCCGATATTTCCTCTTATAGCTTTTTGGATTAGGAAAGGGGATACATTATCGAAGGTACCCTCCATCCTTTTCACAACATAAAACTTGGCTTGTGATGATGACAATGAGTGCTCCCGTGGGAGAGAAGAAAAAGTATTTCTTTCCATATTAAAAATGGAAAATTCGGGACCTGACGGCACCACCCACCACCGAGTCCAACAAGGGGATGCAGACCAGCTGCACCAGTGCTAGCCAGGTCCTATACGCTCAAAGTACATCCCTGAAGTGGCCTCCACCCTTAACGAGTCACCGAGTAGATATACCGATCGCTTGATCCATAAAGCCGATTGATGTGCTGAGGACCACAACACTCCTCCCGTTTACCTGAAGCAGAGGCCAAAGCAATGTGTTGGTCTCTGGAGGCCTCAATTACCAGGATCCTTCTTTCCAGGGACACGGGTCTCAACGCACGGCCAAAACGTGGGTGATTTAGTCCCCAAGAAGAGCTATTTGCAACAGAGCGGCGAAATCTACTCAAGGGGAGCCCTCAACCTCTTACGAGGCAACCACAATGAGGGAGAAGAGGAAGAAAAGCAGAAGAGTAGAGGAGAGAAGAAGAGAAAGAAGAGGACAGATCACTAGGGCACCTCGGGATTGTGACACCCGTGTTTACCAAAAGAAGGTAAACCCCCTGAGGGGCTAAGCAAATTGATGATTTGGAAGAACTGTACAAGATGTTATGTGTGCCTTTATAATCTTGCATGATACGGGGAGCAAATCTAGAGGAACACTAAGTTCTAATTCATTTTTTTCTTGTAATAAAGTTGTTGTTGTTGCATGCCCCCAAGGTCAGCAGTGCTAGACCAGGTCCATGAGCGCGCACACCTTTAAAATGTCCAGTACCAAAAGTTAATTCTCCATCAGATCTCCCCTCAGGGGGTTTACCTTCTTTAGGTAAACACGGGTGTCACAATCCCGAGGTACCCTAGTGATCTGTCCTCTTCTTTCTTTTCTTCTCTCCTCTACTCTTCTGCTTTTTCTTCCTCTTCTCCCTCAGTGTGGTTGCCTCGTAAGAGGTTGAGGGCTCCCCTTGAGTAGCTTTCGCCGCTCTGTTGCTCTTAGCTACTCTTGAGGACTAAATCACCCACGTGTTTGCCGTGCGTGGAGACCCGTGTCCCTGGAAAGGAGGATCCTGGTAATTGAGGCCTCCAGAGACCAACACATTGCTTTGGCCTCTGCTTCAGGTAAACGGGAGGTGTGTTGTGGTCCTCAGCACATCAATCGGCTTTATGGATCAAGCGATCGGTACATCTACTGGGTGACTCGTTAAGGGTGGAGGCCACTTCAGGGATGTACTGTGAGCGTATAGGACCTGGCTAGCACTGGTGCAGCTGGTCTGCATCCCCTTGTTGGACTCGGTGGTGGGTGGTGCCGTCAGGTCCCGAATTTTCCATTTTCATTATGGAAACGAACATATTTTCTACTCTCCCACGTGAGCAAACCTTGTTAATAATAAAAGCCAGATTCTACATTGTAAAACGGAAAGAGGGTACATTTGATAATGTATCCCCTTTCCTAATCCAAAAAGGTATATCTGGAAACATAGGAGAAGCAAAGAGCATTCGGAAACTTCGTTCTGGTGATCTTATGGTAGAAGTTGCTACTGATGCACAGTCAACTCTCATAAGCAGCATGAATATGCTTGCTAATCTTGAGGTGTCCGTCCAACCTCATATTAATCTTAACTTTTCACGTGGTGTGGTATCCACCAAGGATTTATTAAATACGCCTGCGGACGAGATATTAGAATATCTCAAAGATCAAAAGGTCTGTGCTGTAAAACGCATCACTATCAGACGAGATGGGCAGGTTATTAATACCAAACATCTCGTACTGACATTTGCGACGCCAGACCTGCCGCAGCATATTAAAGCTGCGTATATGCATCTATCCGTTAGGCCATTTATTCCAAATCCTTTGCGTTGTTTCCAGTGCCAGAGATTTGGTCACTCTAAAGCGGCTTGCAGGGGCAAACTGACTTGCGCTCGTTGCGCAGAGGTTGGCCATGACAGTTCGTCTTGTACTGCAAAGGAGAGGTGTGTCAACTGTAAGGGTGACCACCCCTCCTACGCTAGAAGTTGCCCTATCTGGATACTGGAAAAAGAGATCACAACCACCAAAGTTAAGAATAATTGTTCCTATCCTGAGGCGAGACAGGCTGTTGCAGCTCGCACACCTCAAGTAGGAGTCAGCTATGCGACTGTCGCCGCAAAAGTCACTAGAACGACTAGTACACAAACGGATGCTCTTTCGCTTCCAATAGTCAAATTACCCCCTACATCTGAGAAAAGGCAAAAAACATCCACAACTACTCTCCGTAAAAAAGCTCCGATGGCTAAATCTAAAGCCCTCAAGGCCTTAAAATTAAAATCTGCTAAGGAGGGCAATTTTAGGTCTTCCATATCCACCCGTAAAGCCTTAACCCTGGAAGCTGACGCTGTTTATCTACATCCCTCCGACGAAGATCTGTCACTCGAGGAGATGTCAGATGACATGCCTTCCAGCTCCGGGAAAGGAGCTTTTCAAATTAAGCAATAACTTCCTTTGTTTCTTGGAACTGCCATGGTTTGCGTTCTCATCATGATGACATCAAGTCTATAATTTCAGCCTACAACCCCGCATGCATTGCACTTCAGGAAACATTCCTGAAGTCCAGCAATAACTTTTCCATGCGTGGGTTTAAAAGCTTTAGAAAAGACTGTGGTGATGATGGTGCAGTGTCTGGAGGTGTTTGCATATTAACATCTAACAACTATCCCAGCACTGCCCAGCATTTAAATACTACACTACAGGCTGTAGCTGTGCGAATTCACACATCATGCTTGTTGACAGTCTGTAGTTTGTATTTGCCACCACATGATGTCATCCGCCAAGAGGAACTTGATGCATTAATAGATCAGCTGCCAACACCATTTCTGTTGTTAGGTGACTTTAACGGTCATAGTTCTTTGTGGGGAAATGATAATACTAATTCTAGCGGTCGGCAGATAGAGCGGTTTATTTCAGATAATAGTCTCTGTCTGCTTAATAAAGACGAGAAGACTTATTTCCATGTACCCACAAGAACATTTCATTCTCTCGATCTAGCCATTTGTTCACCATCTCTTCTACCATTGTTAAATCTAATTGTAGGAAATGATCTGCACAACAGCGATCATTTTCCTCTTCTCATCACCCAGACTGGAGGTAGTAGTGTAGAACAGCGTCTACCTACTTACGTGTACAGTCGGGCAGATTGGACGTTATTTACACAATTGGCAGATATTGATAACGAAATGGTTATGATCGATGATATTGATAATTCTGTATTTAAAGTCACTGATACAATTATTAATGCAGCTGATGCATCAATACCAAAAAGTTCCTCATTACCACACCGGCGTTGCAAACCATGGTGGAATAATGAATGTCAACAAACTTATAAAAAACAAAGGAAGTTATGGGGGTTATTTCGGAGGTACCCCACAACGGAGAATCTCATCGCCTTTAAGAGAGCAAAAGCATTAGCTCGCAGAGCACGTCGTCGAAGTCAGAAGGAATCCTGGTCTCGCTATGTATCCTCAATTACTTCTTCCACATCCAGTAAACAGTTGTGGAGAAGAGTGAAAGCAGCCAATGGAATATATAGAGAATTTTCCATACTCTTCTCCTAAGGACATCGCTAACGTCCTTGGTGAAACCTTTGCTAGCGTCTCAAGCAACGACTCTTATAGTCCTTCGTTCTTAAGGACAAAGAGTCGTGCTGAGCGAACACCAATTCGTTTCAACCATCGACAAGCTTTGCCTTACAACTGTGAATTTCGGATGTTGGAATTGAAGAGAACATTACAGCAGGCCCATGATACTAGCCCAGGACCAGATGGAATCAGCTACCAAATGCTTCGTCATTTAAGCCCAGACTCCCTGTTGAACTTACTTTACTTGTTCAATAGGATCTGGACTGAAAATAAATTTCCATCACATTGGAGCGAAGCAATAGTGATTCCGATTCTTAAGGCTGGTAAGGATCCTTCTGTTCCTTCAAATTATCGACCAATTGCTCTGACGAGTTGCTTGTGTAAGACTCTCGAACGTATGGTCAATGCCCGTCTCGTATATGTCTTAGAAAGAAACAAATGTATCCATATCAATCAGAGTGGCTTCCGTAAAGGAAGATCCACTCTTGATAATATTACTTACCTGGAAACCTAAATCCGCAACGCTTTTGTGCGGAGGAACCATCTTGTTTGCATTTTTTTTGACATCGAGAAGGCATATGATCGTACGTGGCGTTATGGAATTCTCCGTAAGATGTATGATTTTGGCTTTAGGGGTAATTTGCCGATATTTATACAAAACTTTTTACGCTCCCGTGGTTTTAAAGTTCGTATTGGTACGTTTTCGTCCAATACTTTTAAAAAACCTGAAGGTGTTCCTCAGGGAAATATTTTAAGTGTCACACTTTTTAATATTCATATCAGTACCATACTTCATCAACTTTCACCTCATGTGCATGGTACCTTGTACGTTGATGACCTGCAAATATCTTTTAAAGGGTCTAACATGAATTTTATTGAGAGACAATTACAAACATCTGTTAATAAAATTGCTGCATGGTGTGCTGAGAATGGCCATACACTATCTCCTAGCAAGAGCAATTGTGTCCATTTCTGCAAGAAGACTAGCCTCCACAATGATCCCGTCATTTGTATAAACAACACACCTATACCAGTGGTCAGTGAGGTAAAATTCCTCGGAGTGATATTTGACCGTAAACTAACCTTTCTTCCGCATATATTATATCTGCGGAAGAAGTGCGAGTGATCGCTCAATATCCTCAAGGTGCTTTCAAATAAATCTTGGGGTGCTGATCGCACGTCACTCCTCCGAGTTTACCAATCACTAATTTTATCCCGCATAGACTACGGTTGTGTTTTTTACGGATCCGATAGGTCTTCTGTTTTACGCAGACTGGACACTGTCCATCATTCTGCTCTGAGAATATGTTCTGGCGCATTCCGCACATCACCCGTCCAGAGTCTTTATTCAATATGCCTACAATTGCCTCTGGACCTGAGACGTATGCAGCAGTCTCTCAATTATTATACTAAGATCATGTCGACCCCTGATCATCCATTACGTTCTATGGTTCCTAATGCCTCTTTAAAAAGACTTTATGATGCTCGACAATTTAGCACCCCACCTTTTCTCACAAGAGCCAAATCACATTTCTGGCTCACAGACCTATGTGATGTTCGGATAGAGTCAATTAATCAATTTCTCTATCCACCTTGGTATGAACCAACAAATACCTTTATAAATACCTTTGCTCAATTTAAAAAATCGGACACAACTCCTATTGTTTTTCAGCAGCTGTACTATTCTCATCGCTGTCAGTATCAATCATATAAACCTGTATTCACAGATGGTTCTAAAACAGCAGGACATGTGGGCTGTGGAATTTTTACCAATTATGCAGATTTTAATTACGGCCTACATCCATCCTGCTCCATCTTTACTGCTGAAGCAACCGCCATTTACTACGCGCTTCAGCATGTGAATACATACCACTATCATCAATATTGTATATATACTGACAGCATGAGTATTATTGAAGCCTTGAAAAACAATAGTGTTATCTGTAATCCTGTTGTGTCGAGAATTTTTAAAGCATTGGATTCCCTTGCTGGCAAGGGAAAAGATATTGTATTTTTTTGGATACCAAGCCACATGGGTCTTGAAGGAAATGAGAGAGCAGATGCAGCTGCAAAGGCTGCATCAGATCCAATATTACCATCGGTTCCTCTCTCAGATGTGAGAAAGGCTATAAAAAGTTTTGTATATGGTCTTTGGCAGGAATCATGAAACTTACAGGTCGTCAACAAATTACATACCATTTACCCATCCCTCACCTCATTATCAGTTTTACCGTTACGAAGTGCTGATGTCAGATTAACTCGCCTTCGTATCGGACACACACGTTTCACACAGAAACATTTGTTTTTAAGTGATTTAAATCCATGGTGTGAGGCGTGTGATGAACCATTTACTGTTTATCATATTTTAATCTCATGTTCTAATTTTAACGTTTACCGTTTTACATTTTTCAAAACAAACCTTTTAACTCCAAATAGAGTTAAAAGGTTTGTTTGAATTTGCTGGGGAGCCACCCCACAAAAACCTATTTGCTTATTTGAGAGCAATAGGTTTTTTAAATTTTATATGATTTATATTTATACATTTTAAGATTTTATATTTATTTGATTTATTTTATTTAATATATATATTTTAAGAAAACTTATACACTGGTTTTTGTGTTTTAATATTTTAATGTTGCTTGGGTTTATATATATATATATATATATATATATATATATATATATATATATATATATATGGAAAAAATTAAGTAAAAAATAATAATAAATAAAATAAAAATATTTTTCCAAAACTGTATTCTTGGCGCAGCATGTCCGTTTTTGGACCTTGCGCCATAAAACCCAACCAACCAACCAACCAACCTCCATCAGATCTCCTCCAAAGAGACCAAGGCATAGAAGAATATGTTCAGGAGAGGCCTGTTCATTTAAACACTTGGGGCAAATTTCGAATTTCTTCATATTCTCGACGAATTTCAAGTTACTAAGATGGTCACTTCTGAAACGGGCAATAGCAGTTTGTTCTTGTCTATTAAGACCAGTAGCCATGGAAGCACCTGGACGCGCGCAGCGGTAGCAATGATGCTCAGGAGGGACAATCCAAGTGGTTTTATTCTCGTGTTTAATCTTTAAATGAATCTCCTTAAATGTGAGAGGTGCCGACGGCACATCGTCCTCAGACACACCATCTTTGGTCAAAGTGTCCACAATCTCATTCGCATCGAGATCCACGTGGGAATGTAATAAAGTTCATAACGGCACTGAATCCCCATTCTATCAAATAGGAAGACTGGAAAGAAGTAAAAAACTTCTTTACCATAATGCAAAATGTAAAACTGGGATTTTTTTGTAGCCAGAATTTCTGCTACCCTTGTTCAAATGCTGATTTAATCATATCTGGATATTTCCTTAAACTTCTCCTGTATAAGTATGCATTCAATTTTGCTTAGGATCTGAGCTTGTCCACACACTTGATAAACCGAAAGGCACAACATTAAAAGGTTCGAAACTCAGTCAGAAATATCCAAGTGAAGAATGTCTTAAAATTTTTGGTTTTGATCTTAATGATGAACCTTTAGCAGACGACAAAAAACAGGCGAATCTTACTCTCTATTTTGAAAATTTGATAGATTTGGAAAGTGAGAACATTTTCCTTTTCGCCAATTTTGTTTCTACCGAAAAGTTTTGCAACAAACACAAATATTATATGCTTTCAGTTCTCATTAAATTTAATTGGTCACCCTGTAACTTCAAATTAGTTTCGTTAAATTTAGCAAATAAATAGGCAAACAGTGAATCTTTTTTAGATCTGATCAAGTTTTAGAGTTAATTAAACCGTCGCAAATTATTGACTTCTCTTTCTGAAAATTCTTATATCAAATAATCAAAGAACATATAAAATCAATTTAAATATGTACTTTTAAATAACCAACAATAAATGAAATAGTAAACGAGTAATATATGAAATAGTAAACAATAATATATGAAATTGTAAACGAATATAATCTTCATCACTTTCCAAATATGAACATAGAATCTATCATTGAAGTAATTCCTTTTGATTTCATTAACTCCTCTGATGACATAATTTGATGATCTATGCCAAACTTCAATGCTGTTTTGGAGACTAAATAATTTCGATAAATGACGCAATGTACTGAAAATATTTTGTTTCAAACATGGCAGAAAGTCTCGGGGTGATCTTATTATTGTCAGAGTACCGTCAGTGGCAACACAAATAACATTAGTCAAGGGTACAGCTTTTATATCGAAAAATCATTTTAATTAATTAAGTAATGTTTCTCTTTTGGTAACAGTTTACAAACATTGAACAAGTAACAAATTTTGCAAAATCTTTCTTTTTTACAAATTTTCCTAAGCTAAAAATAAAGATTTGTTTCCTGGTAAAAGGAACTCGCCAAGCTGTATAGAAAACTCATGTTTTCAAGTATTCACATAAAATATTTTTTTTTACGGCATAAGCCATTCCGTCAATCCTTCTTTGTACTCAGTGAAATTCTTTTTATAATGTTGCATCGCCCGTTGTCTTAAAGAAATTTAAAAACGATGGCACAGTGCCTGAGATGTTCACCATCTGTATTCCCCTGGTGGCACAGAAGGCAACAAGCCGAATTCTTGACTCCAACAGGATATTAATGCTTTACAAATAACCATGTACAGTAAGCGAATGAAAACTATAATCTCCAAAAGATTGAGGAAAGAAACTGGAGATTATTACTTTTACTGAGCAAACTTCTTTCCCACAGCTGCATTCACTATACCAAAAGGCTATATTAGTTTTTAATTTACGATGAATGATTTCTTTATATTACGCAGATGCAAAGGAAAGTCAAGTTGTGACAGGAGAATTCAATTAACTTCATTTTAGAAGAATGAACTATTGCATTTTCACTGTACCTGGAATTTGTTAGTGACAAAATAGCAATTTGTAAATCACTTAGAAACACATTATTATGTTAAGAACAATTTCACAACTCATAGATTACAAATGATATTGTCATTGTCATACCCCCAAAATTACCACAATGTTTTCCAACAGAATAACTAATACCGAAAGCACTTGAATTGGCTTCAGTACCAGCGTTTTTAATAGCATTTTCTGCTGAGCTATCTGCGTACACATAGAACAAATTGCCAAGAGGATATCTGCAACGTGTAGTTAAATCTCAGTGCTTTTTAAGTCACTCTTTATACAGAAAATAGTATATCAGTATTCAAAAAAAATTCTAGGTGGTTCTTTAGTTTAACTCTATTATGAACCAAGTGAAGTTATCACTTTGCTCATAATAGAGTTAAAAGTTTGTGGGAAAACTTCGTGGTTGGGTGGAGGAATATAAGTGTTATAAAGTATTTGAAGAATTAAAAACAACGTCTCATGGGTTTCAATCTTTCATTTTTAAGTCTCTCATAGTTTATTATTAGAGACTTAGTATTTTTTTATTCTTAAGATCTTTTCAGTAAGGTTTAGATAACTTCTTAAACTTTTTTTACTCAAAAGTTCCAAATCTGTCTGGAATTCCATTGGAACTACAGCAACCAATTTGACCAATATAGTGATTAAACGTAACATGCTGTTTTGGAAAAGTTAAAGCCAATTTTTAACAGAATCATAGGCAGTTATAAGAACGTTTTTCCTTATTCTACAATAGGTAATAACATTTATAGTATAAACACAAAACATGAATTGAAACCTATGTGACACCAGCTAAACGGTTTAGCAGCTTAGATCTCGAGTAATTTTTATCACCCGTAGAATCGATTTGTTACTTCCTGGTTAATTTAGAGTCTAAATGAATGCCCAAGAAAACTGTATCATATGTCCACGGTAGAACTTTTTTATTACAATGAAGTAGGAGATCATGGTGACAGAAAACAATTCGAAGGTGATATTATCTGTATTTACAGACATATTGTTCTCATTAGACCAAATATCAAGAATACGTAAAGCATTTGAATTTCACCTTCAAAGCCAGAAATTTAGATCTTGTAGCATTCATCATCTTGTCATCAGCAATCAGTAAAACTATTATACCTAAACTAAATTTAGGAATAAGAGCTATCAAATCATGAATCATTAAATGAAAAAGAATCAGGCTCAACACCGCTCTTTGAAGCTAACCCTGTCTATTTTTTCTAGAATGAGACCAAGTATGGCATATCTAATAATAATGCATTTTTGATCAAGAAAAACTCTTATTCCTTTTATACAAGTTGTCAAAAGTACCACTGAAAATCAGCTTCTTAAGCAATTCCAACTCTCCAAATTCTGTCGAACTCATTATCAAAGTCCGCAAATACAGAAAGAGTTTTTTTCTTTCTCTGAAAAACCATCCTTAATTTCTTGAGATAAGCGGACAATCTGTCCAGAAGTGCAGATATGTCTCTTAGAACCAGCTTGCTTTCAGAAATTATTTCTAATTTAACTAGCACATATCTGTTGGAAATAGTAGTCTAAATTAACATACCTGTTAGATTAGTAAGAGTGAGTGGACGATAGCGGACAATATTTTTGATGGGTTTGTTAGACTTAAGAATTGGTACAATTATACCTATTCTCCAAGAAGTTTGCAAACCTTTTGTTCACAGCTAGTTAATAAATGCAAACAATTACTTTAGCATAATCTCCCAGATTCGGATAAGATTTCCTCAGTACCAGCATTTTTGCCTTTCACCAAAGTACTAATGCTATTCGTTAAATATTCCATATTGAAGTCATTAAAAAGTTGTAAAATCTATAAGAAATCTAATCTATTATACTTCTGCTGTGATTTCAGATCACTTTTTCTAATTTTAACTTTGATCTTAAATTGATTTCCTTTGCAAATTGTCCGCAAAAGACATTTATGTTGTCTTTAATAGTTATAAGTTCGATAAGACCTTTTATTATAGGTTCATTTTTCCAATTCCTTTTTGTTCATCTAGGACAAAAATTAATGAGACTTTATACCATCTCTTCTAAAGTCCCATTTTCGACGAAACATGAAGAACACTTGGTTTCAATAATTGATTTTTTCAAAATTATCCATGTTTTACATAAAGTTATAAAGTCCTCACTAAGTCCAGTGTTACGAACTTCTGCGTTTCAGCTCTATTTTCTTTAAGAAAAATAAAAATTAAATTTTTTTAAACAGTCAAACATTTGAAAACACTGTCATAGTAACAACTTATAGGGCAACATCATAGGCATAAGCGAGTTGACGATGGACTCCGTGCTTCTTATGCCATTTCTTCATTGATTGCAAAGTGGGGAAAAGTAGTACACGATCGGTGAGAAATTTAATTTAAATTTATCAGCTGCAAGTGAAGTAATAGGTGCCGTGTTGCACTAACCAGATTTCGACAATATATAGGAATATATATATATATATATATATATATATATAAAACATCATAACTCTTTCTTATTTTTATTTACCATTAAAATAGCCTAGAATTGCCCTCCTTTGCAGATCTTAGCTTAAAGGCCTTTAAGGCTTTAAGCTAAGCCATCAGAGCTTTTCTGCGTGGAGTGGATGTGGAGGTCGATTTTGGTCCGTTTTCGTACTAGCCGTTCTAGTGACCTTGGTAGCGACAAATGCATAGCTAACTCCTGCTTGAGGTGTACGTGCTGTAACAGCACGTCTCGCTTCAAGATATGAACAATTATTCTTAACTTTAGTGGTGGTTATCTCCTTTTTCAGTATTCAGATAGGACAACTTCTAGCGTAGGAGGGGTGGTCACCTTTACAGTTTACACACCTCTCCTTTGCAGTACATGACGAGCTGTCGTGGCCAACTGCTGCGCAGCGAGCGCAAGTCAGTTTTTCTCTGCAAGTCGCTTTGGAGTGACCAAGTCTCAGGCACTGGAAACAACGCAAAGGATTTGGAATAAATGGCCTAACGGGTAGATGCATATACGCAGTTTTAATATGCTGCGGTAGGTCTGGCGTTGCAAATGTCAGTAAGAGATGTTTAGTATTATTAATCTGCCCATCTGGTCTGATAGTGATGCGTCTAACAGCACAGGTCTTTTGATCTTTGAGAATTTCTAAGGGTGTTCTTAGCGTGTCATCCATAAGCGTGTTAAGCAAATCCTTGGCGGATATCACACCACAAGAAAGGTAA